>JAKRRZ010000152.1:0-29932 GCA_022627015.2 Podosphaera aphanis
AGAAACAGTTTGATAATAGATTCATTAAAATTCAAATAAATTACCCAAATCAAGTTTAGTTCCAATAATTGGCCCCACCCACAAAATCAACGTCGGTTGAAAACGCCATACAAAAAACCCCTGTTGAGAGTGCGCCTAACCCTATTTTTGGAAAGGGCTTACTTATTTGAGATAAGATTAGCAGTGGGGGCCCCACATTTTGGTCTCCACCCACGAAACCACCCGTGGCCACAGAGTATACAAAGAGACTGCATGCAAAAAATCCACGTGAGTACACTACACCATATCTGAACTCCAACGCAGAGACCACGAATAGTACTTAAGACAGAATTGATTGTCTTCCTAAAGATTTTGAGCTTGAATTTCTCTACGATCAAATTTCTTTTGATTAACGACGTCAACCAGTACTGGGAAGATGCCAATCAATCTGACAGGAAAACGACATTATAGAATTATTTGATCATTGGCATCTAATACCTGAAGCCACACGCGAATTAGATAAAGCTAGTATTCGATATCAAGAGCTTCAAATTCGTTCAAATAGACTGCCTAGATCTCAAGAAGTGAGAGCTTCACTTGCTTGCAGCAGTAGAACATTCGAAACAATAAGGGAAGCAATAATATCCGAACGAACGCGGCCAGATACTGATACTCGAGCAACTCCACCAATAGCAGGGCTTAGACAATCACAATTGCAAACAGTATTTGCGACTCCTTCTTTCGACTTTTTCTTGATCCAGACTGCTCAACGTGATTGTATCCCACAGATACGAAAATGAAATCGAACAAAGAAACATATTCTACCTCTAGGGATCTAAACTTGTAATTGCAACAGGAGAGGTCAACTCGATCTCGTCGATATCGCAAAGAGGAAGAGATCATAGGGCACCAACTAACAAAGTAGAAGTTGCAATTGTAAAAGCATGGGAAAATTTGCACCTCAAGAATACCACAGCCCACCCGGAGTACGTGAATCAGCTTTATCGACCATTGAACTAAGTGAGCTGGTTCGGGAAAAGAATAATTGCAGCAGCAGGTGATGATGGTGAACGAGGCAGCCCTTCATGAAGTAGAAGAGTAAGGTGCGTTGTTAATCATTGCCCAATACCCTAGAATAAATTGTACACACTTCACGAGTAGTACAAACTTCACATGTAAGTGCTTCTACTTAACAGAATCAACGCACGAGACAGAATATGCAGTTAGCGACCGCGGCACGTAGTTGAAGAAACTTAGTACGCCAAAGTTAATGAGAACTAGTCAAATTTATAGATTATAAAAAAGACGTTAAAAATTTACGGTCGTATGATCATAATGCTTCAATTTACTCACCTCTTAATAATACTGATAAGAAGAGAGCGGGAGCCTTGAAGCTGCTGGCGAGTGAACTTCTGTCATTGTTTTCTACATGTAATAGCAGAGAGTAAATTCCACGAGTCTCTACGTAGCTGTTGATGGTATTACGAAGTGACGATGCTTCATGCCCCACTGGTGTTACTTGGCCAACCGCACTCATAGTTAATGCTGTCAGATCTGGTTAGTCGTGTGGAGTACCATGCTTGCAAGGATGTAGTACCTCTCGCTTAGAATTCCCGGGGGTGAGTCATGCCGAATCGGTCGGGTAATTATTGATGTGGTTGGGGTGAGCTGGACCATGGTGCAGCCAACAAAACCGGGTTGGCCTTTCTCCTCGCAAGCGCGATGACTCAACCGTGACGACACCGCGTTTTACGCGTCCAACCATGGTCTACCCCGACACAGCTCTGACCACTCTGCACAAAACTCAACCACGTTTCCACGGATCTAGCTTTATCCAAAATGAGCCCGCTGAGCCCCGCTACATCAAGAGAGTTTATAGCGCAGTGGGATGAAGCCTCTCATGTAGAAGCATTGATCAATGAGCTTTTAGTAGAGAGTAAGAATGATCAGCAGACGAAGTTCAAGCCGGCTGCCTGGAAGACGATCGCAGCACGTTTCAACGAGAAGACAAAGAAGAATTATAGGGTCGATCAGCTGAAAAATAAGTATCAATCGGTAAGTAGATTCATCGTCGGAGAATTCAGTCTCTGACACATATCATACAGATGAGGAAAGAATTCAAACAGTTTGAAATGATGAGAAATTCCCCTGGATTTGGCTGGGACCCAGATCTTAAGAGACCAACAGCGGCAGAAAACGTATGGAAAAGTTACATGGAGTCGCACATGGAAGCGAAATGTTTCGACTACACAAACAAAAAATCATTCAAGTACAGCCGGCCACTATTCTATGAAAAGCTGTACAAATTGTTCGAAGGCAAGTATCCAACCGGTCCTCATGCGCGATCGGCGCTATCTACTCTGAATACAGAGTCTGAAATGGGTGAGGACGAAACGTCTGCACTATTAGTGAGTAAAACAACTACACCATCGACAGGACTCGAAGAAAACTATGAAAGGGTACCAGGCTCAATTGAAAACAAAGAAAAACGTTCAGTAGACAGCATCTTGGTCGAGTATCTGCGTGACCGAGATAGCAGCAAAAGGGCCCGAAGGGAGAAGCTTTCACGTATCGATGAAGCAATGCTAATACTGAAAGACATGATGAAACGAAGAGTATTTTCTGCTGATGAATACACAGAAGCTTGTGAATTCATTATGAAGCTCCCAATACAAGCTTCCTTTATAGTAGCTTCGGAAGGGGAAGATGAAATAATTTCCGGATGGTTCGAAAGAACAAGGCGTCAGCAAAATCTCCGGCAATCCGAATGAAGATTATTCGCTTGTGAAAATCATAGGCACAGTAGAATATCATTGATCATTCTCCAACATATCTTGATAGTTATCCCACGTAGCTTAAGCAATTCGATCTCTGTGTCTTTTGATTGCAGTTTTCTGAGTATTAGAAAGATTCAATTGTGGAATACGTGATTGATCATCATTAGAGTATCTTCCTTCGTCGTAGTACTCTTCATGCCAGTCTCCAACGTAATGGAACCTTGTATTATGTCTCCATATTGAATTCTTTAGCATCTTTGATCATCAGGGGTCTTTTCTGGTATCTTAAAGACCTACTCAATAACGTTTCTCAACGAAGAATGCCTCAAGTTGAAAAGTTCCTCACGGATCAGGTCTTTGATCTGCATTGCCCCACTCCTTTAAATAATATCTGACATCTTTTTATGGTGTCAAGCCTTCCCGTGTTTGACTGGCCTGCAGCGCCTAACACATACGACGTGTTGCCGTTATTTAGACTTATTGCGTACAAAGTCGCTCGAGGTCGGAATTTCAGGTATTTCTTATTCGATGAAGTATCTTTCGTCATTTACGTCGCAGTATCTGTCTTAGAAATATCGTAAAGCCTCCTCGTGACTCTGTTATATCGTAAAAAAGCCACAGTCGACTAATCTTAGTGTTCGGCTCCGCTGGGTTTCCATATTAAGAGAAAATTTTACGATGTAGACGATAGCATCATTTGAAATCGGAGTCTTTAAAGCAGGTAACTCTAGTTGATGGGTGTTGCCAGGTAAGAGACAAATGGTCTTGGTTGGCTTCGAATCGCAAAGGCAAGAACGACTTACAGGTCGGAATCCAATCTGTAAGGGTTCATGAACCTTCATCTCTGTTCAAACTGCGACTTTCCATATCTGTCTGGATATTCAGCGAAAATATTAAACTTTTAGAGCTAGCAGCGTGTGAAGTGGTTATGGTACGAACACCGTAAAATGGTGATCATATGTGTTGTGCCAGATCATTCGTCGAAATCGTGGGCGGGTCGATTACGTAAGTTTTAGGTCAGATGTCTCAATTCTGACTGGCCAATTAAGTGTGACGCAGGTGGCTTTCGCATGGCATGCTTCCATTTTCAAGCTCCAGAACAAGTTATCTTATTTTTAAATGCTAACAGCTTCGCATCCAACGCTTTTTAGGCAGAAGTCATCTTGATAGATTGTTCTCTCGAATAATGAAAAGACTTTTGATTTTAGAGAGGGTTGGTGGAATCAATCAGTGATTTGAAAGTTCCGAAACATGTACCATTCGATCTAATTTCAGCTTAGGAACTAGAAACTAATTATTAGATAAGCGAGATTGGGATAATTACTCCATATATGCATGTACATACGTCGTTAGTACGTTCCTGTATAACTTGTATTACCGACCGGTTCCCAGCTCAGCCCTCGGGAGGATCAGAAACACAGCGACAGAGATCAAACGAAGTGAAAGGTGAACAGTTTCCTTACATAATCAAACGGTATCATGAGTAGTTCCCAGTTATATTATAGCTTGAAATACGTTGAAACATTGCCGCATGTAGTTTAACTTTCTGCTAAAGGCTAGAGAGGGGTAAAGTTGGATCCAAACAAACTTGGCGGTACTGAAGCTACAATTACAGTTTGATGAAGAGCCCACAATAAAATCTTCTTTCGCCAAAGATGTCACCTCGTAAACCAGTCAGCGCTACTGCAAATCGAATATACAAATCAAGTACCCCAAAGATACAATCCAAGCTAACAACTCCACGGACGACGATCAAAAAGCATTTAACCTATGGAAAAAAATCAAGTGTGAAGAATAAAACCCTCACCCAGATGTGGGAATGGGGTAAATTTAAAGATGGGTGGTCAGATAACAAATATATAGTTCAAAGTCAGGATGAGGATGAGCTCCCAGGAATGGAAAAGGCCAATGACGCCTCATCCTTTCACCCCGCTTTTTCAAGCGAAGGGATAGTTCAAGAGAGGGAAAATACCAGCGATATCGATCTAAGCTTTTCCGATGTCGAGTCACTCACGAGCCCAGGACTAAAATCTAAGGAGAGAATGGGTCACAAAAATCTAGTAGGGTTTGAGCCTAGTACTCGGACTCTGACTCAGACAAGTGGCAGCTCTACATCAGGAAATGAATTGGGTCAAACTGCTGAAAATGAAAATGACCCGGAAGACCACATTTTAATACATGATGAGCCTCATCCCCTAGCCTCTTCTTATCGCTCTAGCAATGCTGGGAAGCCGCGGGAAGTTTCACCGTGTCCCAGGAAAGATTCTCTAACACCAAGGAAAGGTTCTTTGGGAAGAATTCAAACTCCGCAAACGCCATTTCGTAATCCTAGCCTAGAAGTTCCATCGTCCCAATCCCCTGCAACACCAATGTCGCTTCCAATCCGAAGGTCAGGTAAAAGCCGTATGAATTCCCCTGGAATGTTTCCAAATTCCCCCCATTCAGTCTCCTTCAAAAGAAAACTCAGATTTAGTCCTAGAAAATCACTGAGTCCTGTAGTCAGAGATACATTTGAGGCTTCCTCACTTAGCCCTGACGTTCAAAAGCTACCTCGTCTTAAAAAGATGGATACTACTGCACGAAGCATGAACTATAATCGTTTGGATGGCATTCCTTGGACATCAAGCAGACAATCAGGAAATCTTGTCGAGTCTATGCCCGCAAGTTTACAGCAAGATATTCGAGTGATCCATAGTCCTCTATTAACTGAAGGATCACCATCATGTCTTTCGTCTCAAAAATCAGTCACAAAATCAAAGGTAGAAATTCTAGATTCCGAGGCTGAAACTGATGAAGAGTATCAAATTGCTGAAGTTGAAGAGTTACGAGAGGAAAAGACCCCTCATGAAAATATCTCCCCAAATACTTTTGAGATGGAGAATTCGTTTGCATGTAGACATGAAAATTATTCGATTCCTTCAGACTATGAGCAAATTGGAAGCGCAAAAGAACAACCTTCAGTGGTGGCGCATGAAACAATAGATAACTTTAATGAGACACTAGGACTACAAACGCTCATAGAGCTTGACAAACTTATGGCCTCAGATCGATCCTTGAGGGCTGTGAATAAAGGGAAACAAAAGCTTAAATGGGAAGTGCCTCGCGCGGCATCCGACTTTAAGCCTTCTTTAAAGCCGAGCGAACAGAGGATATTTCCCAGTGAAGAGACCCAGAATTATACGACTCAGCGTCTCTCTACTCAGTATTTGGGTCAAATGGCACCGAGGACCGGCGAATCTGATATCTTCATGTCTATAGACCCGCAAAGGCTTGCGGAAATATTAAATCGATCAAGGAACCATGAAACCAGAAGATACAAGCTGCCGCCGCCAGTTTGTCGCGCATGGCTGTACGAGCGATCTCCGATTTCTGCCATTAAATACATGGCGGAGATAAGCTCAGCTCGACGTCCAGGTCAAATTATTGACGAGACTGGAATCGGTAACAAAGCATTTAACTTGAAACAAAGCACTTCTTCTTGGACTGCCTACGAAATTTTACAGCTTTATGAGCTCGCCAATCCACTGACCTTGAAAGAACTCAAGGAAAAGGAATGGCTCAAGAGTGCCCCTAAACCTTTGAAGTGGACGAAAGTGCCTCCGGCAGTTGCCGATGAACTGATCGCCAACATCAAATCACCCTTATTTAATTCTGACCTGGATACTAACTCTGCAATGAATCCACTCTCTCCGCCTTCAGACATCCAAGAGGCCAATTTTCCAGAACCCGACCTCATCTCGCAATTAACAACATCAACGTTCTCTGCCCAGAACAGTCTGGCTCCATGGAGGAACAGTGATACCATGGACCCACAGCAGATGCTATCTAATGAATCCACGCCAAGAAGAAAGGTGCGAGCATCTTCCCAGGCAACGACTGTCGATCTGTCGCAAGAAGAGACCCCAAGAAATCAGCACATAGCCGATACGGCCTGGGAAACACCCGTACACATTGACTTGCCGCCGCATCGGTCGTCGTCGACCGTGTCCACACCTTTCTCCATGGCATCATCGATGGTGTTGACGAGGAGTCAATTATTACCCGAAAGTCTATTAAACGGCTTTACGTCGATTCCTCCGTCATTATTACCGAGTTCGGAGCATGACCTAGATATTTGAATCGGTCGTCTATAGCACGGACCTACTGAGTCTTGGATGAATCGACGACGACTTTCCTATAGCATTTTTGGTTACAGAGCCACAAGACGGGTTGGAACAGCATGAAATTTCCAAGGTACATTCTTTCATCGTTTAATCACACCTCGTAAGTACTCGTTCGATGATTCTAGATTGCCGTATAACGAGTAAAGAGGATATTTTGGCCATGGAAGAAAGCAGCGGAGTGAAGCTTCAGGAAGTCTGCACCTACCGACACCGGAGATAGGGACGGAAGAAAAGTTTACGTCCGTGAGACGATGTTACTTCGCATTATGACTCGGGTCGAGCGGGTGGGTAGGCGTTGTGGGAGAACTACTGGCGCAGCAGGGCAATTTTATTTTGATGTATGGATTTCAGCTTTTGATCCGACGGTCGGAACTATTGAATTGACTCAGTTATCAGGCATGACAACTCAGGCATGTGTGCTTATCACATTCTCTTGATGAAATGAACCATAGATCTATACTGATGAACGACATGAGAGTCATATCTTTCTATAAGCCAAGTCTTGTTTATATAGCTCATGCCCCACGGGTGAGAATATTCTTTTTCCTACATGTATATCTATCGTCATGGCAAATGATCCGAAACTCGTCATCGCCCTCAATGATCAGCAGTGAGAGGAATCATGATTTAGACGTAAGGCGCTGGAAGCTTTCAAACCCCAGTGACGCAAACTTTGACCCCCCCTCGAACAAGCAACCTAGCCTTCCCCGATACACGCTTCGACGAGACCCCGTCATGGTACTATCCCACAACGCGCCCACGACGCTGGACCTACGGGCCTCACCTAGAGTCACGGATCGAGCCAGACACGCGGAACGCGACCACGCGAAATCAGTTCTGGCAAAGTGCTGGTGCCTTGGCTACCGATTCATGTGGTGCCCGAGTTCCTGACGTGTCTGGCAGCGGGAGCGGGAGTCGTCCAGGACCGCGACGGACGATGCCTTGTGCTGGTGATGGTTGAGATTACGATGATAAAGGGTAATCATCACTGGAACCGAAGGTAGAACTTTCTAGGCGATTCCCCAATGGGCAGGTAACTGACAGAACACTATTAACGCGGTGGTTCTAGATCATACTACCTGTTGGAAGATTCTCGAAGGATCTGTGATGCTTAATTGGGAAATCAAAGCGATACTTTAACCATCTCATATATGTATATAAGATACCTCTTCTACTTCATAGATCTATATAGTTCTGAATATCAATAATATCAGCAGTTAATACTCATTCTACTCACTATCATTCCAAAACCTTGAGTCAATAAATCCTCTGTAAGCTCTTACCTTTATAACATGCCTTCACCTCCTGGGTCGGCGATTTCCAGCACCGACGTCCCGGCGC
Organism: Podosphaera aphanis; assembly: GCA_022627015.2. NCBI lineage: Eukaryota > Fungi > Ascomycota > Leotiomycetes > Helotiales > Erysiphaceae > Podosphaera > Podosphaera aphanis. Next base: position 8,261 of record JAKRRZ010000152.1, read on the forward strand.
TTCGTCCTGGTCTGAGTATCGGCCCATCGGTGCCCGGAGTTCCAGGCTGGGCCCCTTGCCTCGAAAATCTGCCTGGCGCTTGAGTTCTGTTTCGTGCGGCTCTGACCTTTACTGCGGTCCGTCTATCTGGACAGGCTGGGTCCCATACCACGTACTTTTTAAGGCGGGAGGCGCATCCCATGTGATGCTTGCGCGGGCACGTTTGGGTATCGCGTTTGGCCATTACATCTTTGCATCACGCAGAGCTCCGATCTGACGATCTCTGGGGCAGTCAATTCGTATGTCTACATCATGCCCTTCGTCTGAGCCATATCTGTTGGTTCGGCCCTCTCACACCCGACGATCAATGAGCTTGTCTTCTTGCCTGGGTTTCGTGAGCCACCCCGCCCTTCGAATGGGAATTACTGGGATGCAGAGGAGGGGTATCTTTCGGAGCTCCTGTCTCTGCGCAGAATTTTCGGAGTTGAATGGCAAGGTCATATCGTGTACTACCACTCGGTAGCTTGGGGAGGCTATGTCGGCTGTAGATTCTGGTTTCCGGGTCCAATCTCTTTACTTTATGAACTGTCGAGTTTCTTCCCCCGTGAAATATGCCTACCTTCTCCGGTCTGTTGCTTATCTGCCGGGCTTCTGTCACTTCTTGCATCCCGATCTTTTTTACCAGCTCCTCGCTTGAGCGTGTGGCAAGCAAGCAATCGTTTCCTTTTCCTTATCATCCTCTGTCTTAACAAACACCCCCACTTCCGCACTAGCAAATGAAAGCGATGAAAATGCGAAAGAGTGGAGACTTTGCAATTATGAATGTGGAAGCGTTGCACTCAAGAACGAGCGTTGCACTCAAATACTCCTGCTATGAGCGAAAGCGAATTAATGGGGAGTTAAGCGAGAACCGACAATTAGGTCTTTGGGGAAGCCTATTGGACAGGCCGCTGGACCGTGCGCTGTAGAAGCTACTGGGCTACCTTTTGGGTAGAATTCTTTACACTTCTAGAATATGGTGCCTATTCATATAGAGATAGTTATAACTTGATGCGGAACTGCTTTCTTTAGATAGAAAACTAACTACCATTGAATATACATTTGAACCAACCTCTATACATCAATCCGTGACAATCTAGGAGAAAGGTCAAGATGATTATGAGGGCTAGGGATAAGACGAATGACAGGTTATTTGTTTAAATAAGTATGTCCCGTTATTCTTCGTTTACCTTGACCTCTTCATCATCTTGATCTTCCCAGATCATCTATCCATTCGTTGGCCTAAACTACACCCACAAGCTCCGGCGATGAGCTATATGCGCTACATCTCTCGGCCTAACTCGATACAGCTCACAAAAAATTATCTACATTGTTACCACGACACGTGCATCGCTCCTCTAGAGATTCGTGATGTTCAGCTCTAGCGCATGGCTGACCACGACACGCGATACATCGCAGTCTACTGCGTTGCATCAAGGCTCCGTAGCCGCGCTAATGAGAATCGGGTCTGGATGACACATCGGCAACGCCTCGGTCTGCTAGATTTCTCGTCAGGGCGTCTGTATCCTGTAGTCCAGGGGCTTTTGACCCCCGACACGCACGGGTTGGAGAGACCTTGGAAACATTGGAAACCCAATCTGTCGTCTCCTCTCATGGTTAGCTTTCTCTAAGGCTAGGTATGGTAGACGTAAATATGCCGAGTGGACTGACTCAGGCGGTCCTTTCCCTCCTCATTCAATCCTTTCTGCGAGGCAGGATATTGCTCCTTTGGACCTAATGTTTTGTTGTTCATCATTTCTGAGTGCCTGAGATCAAACCTGCATAACTTTTATCAGAGAATCAGATCTTGCTCTCAGACATGAGATAAAACAATAAGTGACGAACCATTTTTTATTTACCCCAGCGCCACCAGTTACATGAGAGAGCCATGATTCATTGGTCTCATTTCTATATCTCGTCCATACCGACGCCATCAACGGCCCCGAGAAAGTCGCCGCTTTTGCCTTCCAAAAGCTCATTTATATCTACGGTCCCAGCTGTCAAGTATTTTTCACTAACCCCTACGTTCACCCGGTGAGCCAGTAAAGATTTTAATTCTCCCTTTAGCGCGCTCAGCTCATTTTTGGTGAGTTCTCTGGCTTCTTTCTCTTTCAGTTTCCTCCCGGTGCCCCTCCCTTTTCTCCCACCACCAGCAGCCTCAAATTCTTCACTATCATACTCAACACCCAGCTCTTCGGCAGCTGTTTTGATCCAAATATCATTGTGCCCTTTTTTCTCTTTCGCTATCGTGCTATCCGCAATCTTCTTTGCAAGTGTGACCCGAGGTTTGAGACGCGCCACGATCTTTCGGTCGATATCAAGAGTCTTCATGTAGTATTTTGATTTGGTCCCTCCTCCGACGACAGCACTCTGAGCATGTACTTTTGCGACTAATCGACGCATTCCAACCACCTCTTCAGGAGCACAAATCAAAATGCTAGTTCCCGGCGCATCGGCACGAGCTGTTCGGCCGGATCGATGGACATACATGTCAGCAGCTCGAGGAAGGTGATAATGAATAACTAGCTGAACTCCTCCAATATCGAGACCTCGAGCTGCCACATCAGTAGCAACTAGGATCGAATTTTTTGCATTAGGTGCAGAAAATCGCTCTATAGATCGCATTCGGGCCTGTTGGGCCATCTGTGAATGAAGAGATTGGGCGGATAAATTCAGATTTTGCAGCATAGGAGTAAGCCTTTTGACGGAGTGAATCGAGTTAGTAAAGATCAGAGTTCGCTGATTTGGGTGATGAAGGAGAAGGGCATAGAGGTAAAGGTCCTGAAAACTTTGTTAGACGTCAGACAGAAAGTTGGTGAGGATGATATTTTACTTTTTCTAGTCCTGAACATTCAATTATACCTTCTTTTAACCTTTCTGCCATTTGAGATACCGGGTTGACATCGACAAACTTTGGTTTATCTTCTCGGAAATTGAGCTTTTTAAGAAGGTATTCAAGGGAACTTTTGTCATCAATCAGGGCTTGCTTCCCTTTTCCAGCCAGTTTTTGCTGCAATCCTCTGTGAAATGTAGCTGAGAAAACTAGAGTTTGGCGACTCGAGAGAGTTGATTGATCATCAACATCCTGATGGTGGTCTATTATGTTCATGATTTCTTCTACCTCCTTATAGTGCCCATCGGTGAGAAGACGATCAGCTTCATCAATGACAAGAAATTTAATTTGCTTGAATGATTCGAGAATTTGCGAGCTCGAGTTGATCATTTCCCAAAGGCGACCCGGAGTACCGACAATGATATCTGAATTCGAAAGTTGTCGCTGTTGTTTTTGAATAGAGAGTCCACCAGTAACAGAAGCAACCTTTGGGCCATTGTCAAGACCTCTACACAACGCAGTTGTATGCTTTGTGAGTTGATGAGCGAGCTCTCGAGTGGGTGAGAGAATCAGAGCAAAGGGGGGTCTCTGCGCCTTCACACTTTCATCATCCATTTCGCCGTGTGATTCAAGCCAGTGATCGACAATCGGTATAGCGAAAGCCAATGTTTTACCCGAACCAGTAGATGCTTTGCCAACAACGTCATGTCCGGCAAGAACTTCTGGTATAGCAGCAGCTTGAATCAGAGTCGGTTTCAAAAATCCGAGTTTCGCAATAGCAGCGAGAAGATTGGGCTTTAAATCCAGTTCAGACCATGCTGACATATCTGTATCTTCTGCTTCTGTAATTTCTGGAAGAAGTTTGAAAACATTGCCATCAAAGTCATCGAGGACTTGATCTTTTGATTTGACTTTCTTTCTTTTCTCTTTCTTGCTCGTTCGCTCATTCAAAGGCAGTGCTGTAAGTTTGGCATCTTCATGCTTGAGTTTAGAACATGCAATATTGTCACTTGTCTCGACTTCACCGAATCCCTCAAATTCGCTTTCTTCATTATTTTCCTTTGGCGTGACGGTAACCTGCTGCGAATCAGTTCATTTCTTAAATCGTGCCATGTAATTATGCCCTACAAATTGAAGGGTATTTTTATCCCGAACAACTTCAACACCCTCCACCTCTTCTAAACCGTAGAATCCTTCGGCATCATCAAGGATATTGGGCATTTCAACCTCGTTCCATGGTAATGCATCTAATGCTACTGGCCTCTTTATTACCGCAGCTTCTTTACGTCTAATCTCAATTCTCTGACGCTTTTCGGATCTTTGACTAGATTTCGGTATAGGCCTCGATCTTTTCTTCGTTTGATGGGCCATTGTTGATAATGGAGGTTGCGAGTGACGGAGAAAAAGGGCTACAAATTCTATCGGCTGTTCAAGCGACACAGCCCGGTAAACTCCTTGATCCGACCCGAATGCTCCCGAAAATCCTTCAATTGAGAACTTCCGCAAAGTGATTCAGTTGTCCGCTTCAATATGGGAAAATCTTCCAAGGATAAGCGCGACGCGTACTACAGACTTGCTAAAGAGCAGGGATGGCGCGCTCGGAGTGCTTTTAAGCTTCTTCAGCTCGATGAGGGTAGATAATCAACCTTCTCTCCACAGCCACTCACCTCATCTTACCAGACTACAGAATTCAATCTTTTTACTGGCGTGACTCGTGTCGTCGACCTCTGTGCTGCGCCCGGAAGCTGGAGTCAAGTTCTTTCCCGCGTGCTCATCCTGGGTGAAAAATTCGGACGAAGCGCGTGGGAGGATGGGGAGCACAAGGCACGGCAAGATTTGTTAAACCTTTTCGGCGCCAATGCCGGCAGTCTCAAGAACCAGATTGGGCTGGTCAAACATCCAGAGGGAGCGACGACACGCGAGCATCCGGGGGATGTGAGAATTGTGGCTATTGATCTACAGCCGATGAGCCCACTTCCCGGTATCATCACACTACGTGCAGATATTACACATCCCACCACAGTGCAATTATTGTTAAAGGCGTTGGATCCCTCCTACGACCCGTCTGTACAATCACAACAGGCATCTCACCCTGTTGACCTGGTGCTTTCCGACGGTGCTCCAGATGTCACTGGACTCCATGATCTCGATATCTATATTCAATCACAACTTCTATTTGCTGCCCTAAACTTGGCACTCCGTGTCTTACGACCCGGTGGAAAGTTTGTAGCTAAGATTTTCCGCGGCCGTAACGTGGATCTGATCTTTATGCAGTTGAAGATCTTCTTTGAGCAAGTCATCGTCGCTAAGCCACGGTCAAGCCGAGCCAGCAGTATCGAAGCGTTTATCGTCTGCCTCAACTTTTCTCCTCCAGCAAACTTTACGCTCGACTCAGAAGAGAAACTTGGTGTTGATGAAAGACTACTTGCAATGGTGACTAACCGAGCAGAGCAGGCGCCTATCTTCTCTGCTACGTTACTGCAAAACCCTTCTACGGGCGCATGGTCTGCCAATCAAACGTATCCCGTGTTCAAGACCGAAGATGATGTGACGCATCTTAGACTGCAAAAACACCAGGCCGATGTCTTTCAAACGGAGAGATGGATTGCGCCTTTCCTCGCTTGTGGGGATCTGGCAGCCTTTGATGCCGATGCCTCATATCATCTTCCCAAAGATCGCATCACCATTGATCCCGTCCAGCCCCCGACAGCACCGCCATATAAACGTGCTCTAGAGATGCGCAAAGCTGCTGGTGGTGCATATGGAAAGACGAGTGTCCAGTGATGCACATGAGTAGGTAGGTTATGTCGATCCCACCAATAAAACTGAGAAGACAGGTAAAGTCGTCCACGTCCACCCACGCCTAGGCTCGACTTGCTTTAAGATATGAAATCGAGTCACGGTCTTGCTAGGCCTTGAGATAGATAGTTAGATACACTCCCATCACTCGCCCAGCTCTTAGCAGACTTGAAACAAAAAAATTCTCTAACTGAGAGCAGATGCTCTCGAAGTTACAGCTACACTCCCGCATCCCGAGCATTTCCTTTGTAAATCGTCCTAGTTCTCTCCGTGTTCACCCTTTCTGCAAGGCCATCGTGCGCAACCCATCCATCCATCCATCCATATCGCTCCATCCATATCGCTCCGTACCCTCCATATCTTATCCTTGGCTCGCACGTCTCCATGCCCTCGGTCCCCCGAGAAGTCTCTGGGACACGCACACCCGCCCGCACGCGAGACGTCCGACGCCACGGAACTGACGCGCGCACGTCGAAGTGAGCCATCACGTTGGGCCGTCCATCCATCCAACCTGCCCTCAACCTCATCTTGTCCCGTCCATTCTCTCCCCTTTCTACTCCGCGCGATGCGCGAGGGGTCTTCGTTTCCTGGGTCGCATTTGATCGAGGGATACCTCGCAGTATATCACGTGCACGCGGCTTTCGTCTAGGCCTCTCCATGTCTAGTCTCGTGACAAGGGAGTTCCTGGACATACTCACTCGAGGGAGTCCACTGTATGTAGTTTTTAATACTGCTAGAATATTGAGATGCCTAAAGGGTGCTTGTCTCGAATACGTCCGAGTCGAGGAATATGCGGCGACTAGATAGTATCGCAGTGAGGATGACTGATATATGATGGATAAATACAGCTAGAAATCTCAATTAGGGACATATGTGTACCACCAACCCCTAATTTGAATGACTTCGTATAGAAATCCAAGGTAAACCAACTACCGTCACGTAACCGAGTTTAATTAACTACCACTATTGCCGCTAATACTACATGTACAAGGCAGGTATATGGACGCCTATGTCCCAAATTTGAGGATCGTTTAGTCGAGCGGGGCAACGTTCATGACACCTCGCCCAAAGAACTCACTGATGGTGCTGAATCGATCCATACTCCGCTCCAACGCATCCAAAAACATATCGTGTCGATCCGAGCTGTCATCTTGAGCCTTCCGAATAGCGCGGATGGTATCCATATCTTTCCTACAGCTCGGACAACTGCCCTCGATGCTTCCATCTTTACCAATATCGACATTCAGACATGTTTGATGAAAGCTATGCTTGCACAAGAAGTGGATGGTCGGGAGCGACAGCTGCGAGCCACAAAAATGACACCGAGTGTTGTTGAAGGTCTGAGGTTTTGTGGATAAATCACTGATTTCTTTCCGTTTCTCAATGGTTTCGGAACGGTAGGAATCTATGAGTTGTCGATTCATTGCTATCTCATTTCGCTCCCGTTCGATCACCTGGTGGAGATAATTTTTGACCATTCCCATAGTTGCAAACGCATTAGTGCTGAGAGTTTGAATGATCTGCAGCGGAGCCATAAGTCCATCTTCATCAATCTTCATCAGGACAGCGTCAAGTTCATCGCCAGCCTCCTCGAGGACTTTCGCGTCTGATGTAAAAAATGCCAACGCGGCTGGGTAAAGTTGGGGCTCTTCGGGTCCGTACTTCTTTAAAGCTTTGATCGCACCACGCGTATCTTTGGCAAGTGTGTAAGATCGGAATATGTCAAACCGCAAACCGGCCTGTTCTCGTACAAGGACAGTCCCGTCGCGAAAGTCAGAAAGATGTGATAGCAATAAGACATTTGAAGTGTCTATTGGAATTTCTTTATTTTCGATGAGTTTCTTTGCTTTTACCTCCCATTGTTCTTTATCAATCCCTTTCTTCTCACGGGACTTTAAAAGGTACATCTCAAATAGTGCTGTATGTAGATCAGTCTTATCTTGCTCATTGAGATCTTTTTCTCGTGAACAGGCTTCCAGGAAACTTATGAACTCATCTGGATGATCTACAAATGATGAGAATGCTTTTCGGGACGGAGGAGGTGTATATTGTGACACAGATATCTCAGGGGAACCTGTAGACATCAAGTTATTACTAGGTGTAGTCTCAGCGTTATTTTGTGCTAAAGCTGATGTGTTCATATATGGCAAGGGGAAAAGATCCTTTAAATTTTGCACCGCACTGACGGCACCGGCAGCATAGCTAGACTGTTGTTGCTGTAGAATTGGAGAGTTTACGTTATCTTTCATTGGGCTAAAATGACCTGTAAAAAACTGGATAAATAGTTGAGTAGTTTCTTGAGGACAATGCTCCAATAGAACCCTGGCATATTTCATCAGATTTACATATGCCTTAGAATTTTAGCTTCACTGGCAAAAAAGCACAACAGAGATACTCACTGCTTCTGGGTCTAATCGCGAAATATACTGTATGGCGGCATCGTACATTTTGGAATCTTCGATAAGAATATCAACGACCAGTTCGTTATCCCCGTGTTTTTCCGCCAGATACGCGGCCTGTTCATAGTAGCCGCCCTGTCGACACATTGAAACTGCAGTGTCCAAATCAAATTTGAGATCACCAGGAGATTTAATAAACTTCTCAAGTTTCTGGACATCCTTCAATTTTGCATAGCAATTCAGCAAGAGGGTGGTATGGTCTGAATTTGCCTTGAGCTTTTCATGAAGTTCTTCGAGAAACTCGATAAGATTGTGTATTCTCTGAGTGTCAAGAAACTATTCAAGTCAGCGAGAAATCGACACATGGATTTTCAGGAAATTCTGCCTTGCGGATAACTTGAGAAGGCTCCGTATTATCAATAGCCTTCAAATATTGTTGCATAGCGCCATCATAATCAGCCTTTTGATATAAAAAGTCTCCGTACTTGCGAAAAATGATATTCAGTTGCGAATCATCTACGCCGGACTTTTGCGCCAAGCTAATTGCTGAAACAAATAGGTTTCTCTGATATAAATTTTCAAGTCTCTGCTGCAATGGTTTTTCGTTGTAACGATATATCTATTTATCAAGATCAGGTGTCCGTAGGTAGCTGGAAATTTGGTGCAGACAGACCTTGCCATTTTGCATCAGAGTGAAGAGACTACCCCATATTATAAATTGTATTTTGACTTGAGATACAAGAGACTCGGAGTGAGCTATAAACTTGAGACCAGTGTCTAGTATTGTGAAAGTCGATGTGTTGAAGATTTCGTCGGCTTGTGCCCCACCAAGCCGCAGTAAGTTACTACCTCTTACAGACTTCGATGCTGCCCCTGGGGGAGATGCCAGTGTAATATAGTCTTTGTAAACAGTAACCATGCTCTTGGGCCCATCATATGCATAACATGGACCACGTCCATCAACACCATAATAGTAGATGGCATCATCCCTTACAACGACAATATCACCATTTTTCTTATCAAAGGTCATACATCCTAAGGCGCACCCTGCATCTTCAACCGTCTTCACTAGATTGCTTTGCCCGCGGGCCGATATAATAAGCTTTAATACTCGGGAGGTGGTCGCAATATATAGAGTTGGGACAAGGTACTCGTCTCTCAATTCTAATCCAGTGATTGGCTCTTCAGAATCAAAAATGGTTCTTTGCTTTGCACCTCGATCATGGACGAGATCCCCTCGTATTACTGTGACGGAGCCATTTCCGAACCCAAAAGCAAGTTGCGAAAGGTCATCCACAGCCGTAAAGGCAGTTATCTGGTTGTGTACCGGTAAATATGTATTCCAGTCTTTTGTTTTTCTCGGGACATACTGGAAAGATTTTACGGCTATTCTGTACACTCAATGTCGATAGACAAGTTGGCTGGCCAGTTTTCTTATCTAGCTTGTCCATAGCCCATACCTTAAGAACTGGCTCACTCGAGATCGTTTCCTAAACCCTGTCAGGCCCATATTCTTGAGCATTTCGAAGGCCATACAAACAGAGACTGTAACCAGTATGCTGGATCTTTCTATCTCCTTCATATATGTTATCGCACATGATTTACCGGCCTGGAACGTTTGTAGGACTTTGAATTCCGAGGAAACGATTCGTACGGAACCATCGTTACTCCCAACAAAGAGATTCTCGGAGCCAGTGCAGATGCAACTTATCTGATTACTTTCAAAGAAAGATTTACTTTCATCGTCTGCAGGGTTTACTTGGCTTACTTCGAAGAAATCGAATATTTTCCACTGCGGAATAATCAGTGTATGTCTTCATTGTTTTCGGTACCTTATACTGACAGAAGTTAACGCCATTATTTTGCCATGCTAAGCTTGTTGACGTCCAAAAGGTGTTCTTCCGATAAGGAGCTGAATAGGTTCAGGATGCTTATCGGACAGGGGTAATTATTAGCCTTGAGCAGGATTAATAATCACCGTACAATTTAGTCAACTACTACATTAATGATTCCATGTACATGGAAACAAATACAACAACATGATTCCATGTACCCCCACGTAGCAATTGAATCTCTCACCACAATCATCCTCCTGACCACAGACAAGATCGAACTCGGTCGCAAATTTGGTGGTTTCTTCCATATTAATTTGTTTGAACCTGATAAAATTCGGCTCAGCCGTGTCTTGGTATATAAGATCGACACGAAAGACGGTGTACACAATCCAGTCTAATATTTGTAGATACATAGAAAACTTGGACGGACAGCTGGTGATGCCCGCCTGGCACATCTTGTTCATTTTGTTGAATTTTATTCCTCTCGTATCATCGTTTGCTCAGGATGATTCGTTCACAATAAAGTCAATAACCTGCTTGATGGATGTATAAGATCAACGTCATTTTGACTTATTGAAAAGACAAAAATTTAAGGTCTGAATCGATCCATTATGATACTATACTATCAGCAGGGATAGTCCGTTGACTGTATCAAATATCGTGGGGAAAACGGCGAAACTAACGACCTTTGACTCCAGGACTCCGTTTTGACTTCAAGTTAAATTATATGTAGGAAATCAGAATAGGGAGATATTAAAAATGGCTTGTCATCTCCAGATAATATAGATTAGTTATAAGTATTAGACATGTAGTCAAAATCGTGGTAGGCTCATTTACTGTAAGTATTTAAAAAAAAAACTTCAATTTCATTTGCTTCGTCTCATGATTTCACTCACCTAATGTCTAACTATTGTTTAGTAAATTTAAGTCTATTTCTTGATCTTGCATGAGCACTTTCATTGCTTTCACGGCAGAATCCAGCACTGCTTGCTGTCTTGATCTTAAACTTTGCTTCAAAGATTGTATTCCACCTTCTTCTCTAACTATCTTTGCACCCTGTTTACCAAGCTCACCAGGAGCTGAGACGATATTCAAGATACAAACGACGCCTCTGTGGCGTAGATTTTCATCGTCTTCCACACAAAGTGCAAGCAGGAGTCTTACACCATTATCTTTCCTTAAGATTCCCTCAATCACCTTTTCCCATCCTGTCAAAGTAGCCAGCGCACCACCAGCTCCTTTTCTTGTGTCGGGGTCTTCTGCATCCGTTAATGCGAGAAGGATATGTATGCGGTGATCTTCTGAATACTCAACGACTCCCTCTGAGGAAATCACGAGATTACAGATAAGTTCTACAGCAGCGCGAGTAACTAAGGTATTATCGGATAATAAAATGTCGTCTATCAGAGACCGTGTATGGCGGATTATTGAGTTCCGGGTGGTATCATCAGTTGATGCTAGATTTGTGAGTGCAAGAAGAGACTCAAATAGAGGAAGTAGATCACGTTGCTCAAGGGCTGGGTCATCAGAGAGAATGTGAATGAGAGGTCGTATTGCGGAGGTAATAGAATTTGGATTTGATCCACCGAAGGCATGAAAAGGGTTTGTTGAAATGAGGACCCGAGCGAGCGCATGAGCTGTTATACGAAGAGCCATGTCATTTTCAGTAGGGAATACCGTATAGGCATGTGTGAGCAATTTGATGGCACCCTGTTGTGCCATTTTTCCTCTGATTGGTTTCAGCCGCGACAGAGAATTTAATATGGAAACAACTAAAATTAAAGATGAAGCTGAACCATACTGGCTGTGTGTCACGAGAATAGGGACTATCCCTGCGTCAAAAACAGCTTGACAACGTTTCAAAACAAACTCGTCTTGCTCAAATTGATCTGATTCTGATGGATTAGATGCACTTGCGTAGAATTTTAATTGCGCTAAGCGTTTTTGTTCATCCGAAATTTTGGGCTTAAATGATGTCAAGTTGAATAAAATACTGAGGGCTCCATAAGTTAACGGTGATTTAGGTTCAGCTTCCCTCAAAACTTTAAGCAATGTAGGAAGGAAATTTTGATCAGCGATGAGCTTTTCTTTGACATTGGGTTGCAAAGAAGAATATGCAAGACCTTCTATGGAATACTGATAAGCAGATCCGGAGAAAAGCATATTTTTGAAATCATCTGAGAGTTTCTCAATACTAATGGAAGCTGGTCGAACATATTCACCCGAGCCTACGACAGCTGCTGAAGGAGTAGCCTTTCATGCAAAGTCAGTCAAAATATCAAGTAGACGGAATGAATATGTTTTAGGGGAAAGGTCTCACCTGGAGTTTTGCTAGCACAATGGCAGCAATATCCCTCAAATACTCTGAATTGATATTCTTACTCTTTTCGTTAGTCATGGACGTTTCGGAAGCGTTGAGGACGAGATCTTCAAGCCATTCCGTACAAAGTGACCTTATCGCGTCGCGGCATGGAGTACTCATACAAGCAGCGTTAAGTAATTCAATGATCGCTCTCCCAACGAAGCCGTCTTTCTGATTTTTCATCAACACTTTCAACTTCGAAATAAATCCTTCACCCAGAAAGAGCATCGAAATGGAGTCAGGAACTATCGGAAAGAGGCTGGTCGCCACTGAAAAAGCGAGAATGTAATCATCAGGCGTCCCCTTTTCGTTTTTGGTGTAGAAATAATTTGAGATTTTATCACAACTTGCATTTCTGGTAGCTTTTAAATATGCAGATACTGTCAACGTAGCATGACTTCGCACGACTTGGGATCGCCTGAGATCCATATATCCGAGTATGTGCTCGAGGTGGCGAGTATCGACATATGGATGTGTAGGCGGACAACGCTTCTCTGTACCACTTTCCGACATAGAATCATCATTCAGTTCCTTTGCCAGTCTCGCCAATCCCAGGCATATTTCTTCATCTCTCTGGCCCTCTTCCATTAACTGATCGAGGAGTGATATAATTTTTCCGCCATGAGGACTGTCACCAGACACATGAAAAGTGTTTTCTTCTGCAGACATGATAATGAAAAGAAGATGGAGTCATAAAAATTAGTTTTCGGACCTAAGAATCAAACTAAATATGATTGCCGTCATTTCATCCTCTTATCGACAGGGGTTCAATAAATCTCCCTACAGTAAGCCATACATGTATGTATGTACGTACATGTTGTTTGGTTGGTTGGTTGGTTGGTTGATTGATTGATTGTTTCCTGCTAATTACACGTAATATTTACTGACTGAATAGGAGGCATTGATCAAGAGTGAAATGACGAATTCAAAATGAACGCAGTTGATGGATCAGAACACTATGAAGCAACAGCAAAAGGTATGATCCATCATTTAACCCCAACTGGCTTGCTTGACTAATATGAAATAGGGCCCCTGCCCTCACTCCTGGTCATCATTCTTGATACCAATCCCCAGGCGTGGACGTCCCTCGCACCAACGATCCCTCTCTCCAAAGCGGTAGCCAACATCCTCATCTTCATCAATGCGCATCTAGCCGTCAACAATGCAAATCAAATCGCAGTTGTGGCAAGCCACTGTCGTCGTGCAGTATGGTTATATCCCCGCCCACCATCCAATTCCGAAGACGTCGAAATGAACGATGCCCCCTTAAGTTCTAAAAATGCCACAAAATATTGCCCTTTTGCTGTTGTCGAACGCACCCTTTTGGCATCTCTCCGTGAACTAATAATAACGACCACGGAAGCAGACATTTCGGCCACGACAAACACTCAAATGGCTGGAGCTCTTACCCTCGCGCTGTCATACATTAATAAGGCCTCTGTTAACTTCTATGGTAAGGCAATGGATTTCAAGCCGGCGCCTACCGATGTAGATGGTAGTGAGAAACCATCTGATTTACAAAGTCGAATCCTGGTCATATCCGCCTCGGGTGACTTGCCACACCAGTATATATCCATTATGAATACGACTTTTGCTGCACAGAGAATGCATGTATTGATCGATGTTTGCAAAATAGCCGGCGACACTGTATTTCTACAACAAGCTTCTGACGCTACTAAAGGCGTTTTCATGCAGCTGCGTAACCCTCAGGGCCTCTTACAGTATCTTATGATGGCTTTCCTTCCAGATCAAACAGCCAGAAAAAATTTGGTTGTCCCTTCCCAGAAAACAGTCGACTTTCGAGCTGCTTGTATTTGCCATCGAAAAGTTGTTGACGTAGGATTTGTCTGCAGTATTTGCCTCAGTAGTAAGTATACACATATATGTGCGTGTTGATCGAGATGCAATTAATTTTGACTTCAACTAGTATTTTGCCGTCCACCAGAAAATGCGATTTGTCTGATATGCTCCACCCAACTTGCACTTGGAGATTATGGTTCGAAGCCCGCTGTCGTGCCGCGAAAAAAGAAAAAAAGGAAAAGAATAAACAGTGCTCTTGGGACCCTCGGTCCTTGAGGTCATGTAATTATCCTTGATATCTAAAACATCTCATGAAAACTTAGGTTTGGAGTCGGGAAGCCTTAAAAGTCGCCAAAACACCATGTTACACTATCAAGTTCAACGCTGTATAACTTTGCAACGTTTTCTCTTCGGTCATCGTTACGAATGCACTTCATCATGCTCATCCAAAAGGGCGTGAAGTAGACAGCTTTGAATTGTCCCACTGTCACATAAGATATGAGAATTAATGTCTATTTTGGATCTAAAAATAAAAATAGAGGTATACTGAAACATAATAATCGCAATTTACTCATCCTTAACTCAAAGGAAAACCCGGTAGCTAGAGAATGGAATGGGCGTGGTCTGAAGAATATCTGCTAGATGCAGTTGCTTTTTATGTCCGGACTCGGCTGATCGTAGGCATTTTAATTACACCACTCGGGACTTGATTGGCTCGAATTTTAACTCATGAGCTTCTGGGCCTCTCTAGAAGCTCCAAAATCTTTGTATTAGCAAATAACTATATTGCATTGTGCTTGGAATCTTTACCAGAAGGCAACCTGTGAGATGCTTATGATCTCGAATGTTGTCATTAGGCGAGTATGGAAGGTTTCTACCTTATAACTCATGGGACGGCCCAAGGTTATTTTGTCAAGCATTTTTTATTTTAACGATAATGCCAATATTGATACGATCAGTTTCAATTCATGAGTAATTCCTCTCCTGATAATTTTCTGGTTTTCTTTCTATCCTTCGGAAGGGTTGGCTTTAGAAAATCAGTATGATTTCTTCATATTTGATACAATCCCATTTCTCCAGCGCCAAGCTCGAAAATGATAGAAAAATTAAAATTTAGCAATATTAATTTTAGGGTGAGACTAAGAAACTTATTAGGTTAAGCTCAAGCTAGATAGAGAAAGGTCAATTAATTTGAATCTTCTGAGCTCCACTGACGATATTTCTAAATTTTCCAAGTCGAGACATAACGCATCGGGGAGACTTTTCACTTGAGTGCATAGAGGCCAAAGCAAAAGAATCAGTGTTATGGGCAAAATAAAAAAAGTACCCATAACGCGTTATTTTTACAGCCATAGCACCAATAGCTCCGACTGAATTGCTTGCACAAACACCAGGGTGGGCCATAAAGTCTGTCTCGATAAACGACTCCATGGCTTCTTCTTCAGTAGCTTTAATATCTGCACCGCCTTTCGTCCGTTTTGTATTATGGTATAATCTATCAGCACATTTTTGGGATGCCATAGTTGTTGCCATGTGTTCTCCGGTGCCACTTGTAACCGCTGCGACACAAACCTCATTCTCATCTGCCTTATCAATAGGAACAACAGCCGATCCAATTCCTACAAGCCCAGCTGGTCCAACCCGACCACGACGTTTCATACCAATACCTCCAGAAGAAGATCCGGCAGCAATATGACCAAATATATCAATGGCAATAGCACCAACGGTATCAGTAATCAAATCATCAATAAGTTCAGATGATTTTGTAGAACTGACCGCTCTATGCTGTAAAGAGCAACGCGGCATATGAAGCCGGGGATAAGTACTTTGTGTCTCAATTTCGAGGCGAAAATCGGTATTACTATTTTTAAGCTGTTGCGGAAAAGTCTCGCTTTCAGTAATTTCAATGTCAGCTTGCTTTTTTGCCAATTTATCTTCGGCAGCAGTAGGAGCTGAAATTGACCGTTCATGTGATTCACATCTCTTTTTTGCGTAACTAAGACGTGCACGTTTTGCAGGTAACTCATTCGGAGAGCTATCGTAGTAATGAGACCTAGAGACAGGCGAAGGAGAACTTTTAAGTTTTGAAGATACTTTCTGATCATAGGGCCTCCGGTCCGCAGGGATAACAGGCGGTGTATCAGGACAGAGTTCCTGGCTTTTTTGCAAAGTATCATTTACACAATGTTGCTTTCCTTTGGTGCAAGATTCAATTTTTAGTTTTAATTCGTCACCAGTCTGTTTTTTTGAACATGAACCTGATACAATTTGGTCTCCGAAGCTTTTAAAACAATCTTGCCAAGAGATGTATCGATTTCGAGCGTTTTTTGAAATTAATTGTTCGTGAGGAATGACCGGAATTCCATGTTCCTTTGCAAATTCTATTGCACCTTGACCGACAAGAAGATTCGGGGAGATTCTATTAAATGAAAGAGGCTCATTAGATGCATCAAGAATTTTTCTGGCAAGATTTATCGGATTTTTTATTTCTGGCCAGCTACGTTAGCAAACTATGTTAAACTTACAGGCTATGTGAGAAATGAAGCATTGAAGCGTAGACTTACGGGCTGTTGCTCCGCATGCTCCACTTCTACCTAGATGATCGACAACAGTGGCATCACATTCCACCACGCCATCAATAGCTAGGTTACTGCCAAAACCTGCGTTGGTAATCTCTCTATCTTCGAGGGCCTTAATCGCGGCTTCAACAGCGTCTACTGCCGTACCTCCAGCTCTCAATATCCTCATTGCCGCTTTAGCAGCGCTTCATATTTATCAGCCAAGTCTGGAAGATAACAATTCAAATGATAAAAATTTTGAAAAACAAACCTGTTGCAAGCTTTAAGATGAGCTTTCTCATTCTGAACACTGTGGAAGCCTGCTCCTGCATGTACAAAGATGGCTGAAGCTTTCCTTGGCTGTTTCACCGACATTTTTCCATGTAATCTTATGTTTGTGCTTCATCAAGCGCAAGACGAAAGACTAGAAATATTTCTGGATGCTACTTTCTGCAATAAGAAATCTTTAACGATAATTGGCTTGGTCTTAGACGCTTTCCGCCAGTAATAAAGTTTGCGTTCTTGTAGCAGAATGTAAGATGGTGATATTCATATCAGGCTACTTCAAACAAAGTAAGATCTCTATTTCCCTAGTTTTGCATGCGTATTCGAGGTTTATCGAAGCAGGTGAAGGGTAGAAAAGAGATCAAATAGCGGACTGTCAAAGAGTATTTTTACAAGTTTCGATCCAGGGCTTAATTAACCAATTGCGGAGACCAGATGAATTTAATGAATAAATATTTTGGATTGAAAGGATTTTGAGTTGAAATAAAAGTTATTTTCCAATGGAGGTTTTCATGAAAGTCAATTTGTAAACTTATAGGTGATATTTTCTGTACATTATAATCAGTAATGAAGCAAATATCGAAGAAGAATCCAACAACTCTTGCGATGCCACAGAGCTTAAGTCTCTATCAAAGCACAATTTTCTGGTCCAAGGTATTTTTTTCTGAAGTAGCTCAATACAAAATATTATTTTAATGGTATATGATCAATTCCTTTTATTAATTTTTATCATGGAGCTCTGATGCAAGCAGGAAAGGGAAAAGATACAGCGTCAAATTTGAGAAACGAGTGTTGTGATAGTCCAAAGGATGGAAATGTAGCATAGGCAGCGAGAGACATTTTTTAATCATGGATGTACTTGGGTTCCATCGTACTTACTCTAGAACTATTTGTGTTTAAATATTTATGATCGGATATTTCACCCCTCCAATAACGGTAGTGCTGATTTAATTACACATAGTTAGCTCTGGTCAAGTGATATTAATAACTTACCGATTATCTCAAGATGGTCACGTGGATCAATTACGAGCATGTGTGGAGGTAGCTCCGAAGGACCATGCCGGGAATTCACCGTAGTTACCTTTGAATTGGGTTTCACAATAATATTTTGTCACATAGCATCACTTTTGAGAAAGTTTGATCGGTTTAGCTCAAGTAGTCGATATGGCTTCCCACACCCCGTCTGTCGTTATGGACAAGTAAGTCGTGATTATGTTGTCATAACTGCTGTTAACACTTTTTGCAGCGGTACCGGCTTTTCAAAGCTTGGTTTGTTATTCACTGCTACTTAAGGATTCTAGATTTACTGATAAACCTTGATAGGGTTTGCTGGAAACGATTCTCCTTCATTTGTGTTTCCTACTGCAATCGCAACAAAAAGTCATGGGGGAGGTGGTGTTGGATCTGGATCAGGCAGGCCAGCAGTTGCAAACAAACCCTCATACTTAACCGGTGGAGCCGGCACTGGTGGTAATCTTTCAATGAAAAGGGGCACTGAAGACTTGGATTTCTTCATCGGCGACGAAGCTATAGCAGCAGCTAATGGACCAGGTAGATTTGAATAACATAGCTTCTTTCATTTACCTGACGTTTTAGGTTATGGACTAAGTTACCCTATTCGGCATGGACAGGTCGAAAATTGGGTGCGATCCTCATTCCTAGCCAGTCGACAATTGAAGTCTAACCCGGATAGGATCATATGGAACGTTTTTGGTCAAACTCGATATTTAAATATCTCCGCGTCGAGCCCGAAGACCACTACTTTCTCCTCACTGAACCTGTAAGTCTCCAGAGAGAATCTACGAACCAAACGCCTTCCACTAAAAATCTCTAGCCTCTAAACCCTCCCGAGAATCGCGAGAACACTGCGGAGATTATGTTTGAATCATTCAACTGCGCTGGGCTATACATTGCTGTGCAAGCTGTTCTTGCCTTAGCCGCATCATGGACATCATCTAAAGTTTCTGATCGATCCTTAACAGGAACAGTTATTGATTCGGGCGATGGTGTAACCCATGTTATCCCTGTTGCAGAAGGATATGTTATCGGATCTTCTATCAAATCTATCCCCATCGCTGGCCGTGATATCACATATTTTGTCCAATCTCTTCTAAGAGACCGAGGAGAACCTGATTCTTCGCTGAAAACAGCCGGTGAAATCAAAGAGGAATATTGCTATGTTTGCCCAGACATTGTCAAGGAATTCTCTCGTTTTGATCGCGACCCCAGTAGATTTTTAAAACATGAAGTCTCTCATCCAGGTGGTCGTAAGGTTACTGTTGATGTTGGTTTCGAGAGATTCCTTGCGCCTGAAATATTTTTCAATCCCGAAATCTATTCTTCTGATTTTTTGACACCCTTACCAACCGTCGTGGACAGTGTTATTCAATCTTCACCTATTGATGTTAGAAGAGGGTTGTATAAGAATATCGTCCTCTCTGGAGGAAGTACACTTTACAAAGATTTTGGCCGAAGGTTACAGCGTGATATTAAATATTTAGTGGACGCTAGGATTAGGGCCAGTGAAGCCAGAAGCGGCGGTGCGAAAAGTGGTGGCATGGAAGTGCAAGTTATATCACATAAACGGCAAAGACATGGCCCTTGGTTTGGTGGTAGTCTATTGGGCCAAACGCCTGAATTTAGAAGTTACTGCCATACCAAAGCAGAGTACGATGAAATCGGGTGAGTTATGTTTTCTTGAGTGATATCCTCTTTCATTTTGACATTAACACATGGTTATTCTCATCTGGGCTTGCTTATGTAACCTCTACACTGAGTTAACCAATGCTAACTTTAAAACTTTCAGACCATCAATTGTCAGAAGATTTGCCCTTTTGGGCGGACCTGGTAGATCATAGTGAGAAGCTTGGGAGTCTAAGGGATTTTAATCATCTGGAATTCTAGGTGTCCACGCTAGAAACAATTGTAACTAAGGCCTCTCACTATCTGTCAGATCTTGGTCCCCTTCGACATTTAGAGCAACGCCACATTTTAAATCACTCCCTGCCGGCTAGGGTTACGATGTGTTTTCAGTGATGGTTGATATTAGATCAAGTGCTATTATGGCCTTGCTCTATCTTTAGATCGGGAACTCGCGATTTCAACTGCAAAGAATATAAACATTTGTAATAATAGATTAGGGGTTGCATATAAAAGTCGAGCCATCAGCTCTTGTATTGGTATGCTTAGTCCTTTGTCGCATATACTACTTTCAATTATTCCCTAGCTTCCCCCGATTAAATGATCAAGTTGTGCCGATGCGGCCTGAGTCACTAAAACTTGATTCTCAAAATTAGATCTCCGGCTGACCTAATTTCATAGACAGTACTTCAAGAGGCTGGAAAGGACTGGATTATAAGGAGGAGCAGTTAAGGCTAACGGGAGGGCTTATGCCAAAGATGGCAGACATTTCCAATTGGAAACCAGTATCGAGAACAAGTATCTCTACTCTACGGATTAGTGGTTTCACATTCTGATCGAGAAAGTCAATTTATTCATGTCTGAAGTCGACGAGGTTGAGATTGTTACATTTTGCCCTCTAGACACTCCCAAATACCTCTGTACGTCTGTTGGAGTTTCGCCTTGAGATAGGATGACGGATTTTTGGATGACTTTCGCTATATTGGGGGCAGAAAAAAAGATAATGTCTAAAGTTGTTCAATGAAGATTTCTGTGCAATTGCCAGATTCGAAACGAGTCCGTCGAGGCGCTGTTGAGCTGTGCAACGTTGAAAATCGATGAATTAGATCTGGGCCGCCCACCAAAGAAGAAACTTCACGAAATTCAACTTTCTAAAATAAACCCTTCAAGTTTATCTCATCGCTCCTAAATTTGTATGATGCGTCTCGCTTAATCGCGACACAAATTTGCCTTATTTTTGAACGACTATTTAGTAGTCTACCATGAACTTACTAAATTAAACTCTGCGCATAGAGAAAGCTGGATAAGTATCTCTACGAGGCTTCTACATTGTCCAAATTTGAATTTATGCCTTTGGTGTAATTGGTGTAATTGGACATTTAGGGGCTTCAACAACAGATATCTCAGCTACAAAGACTTAAACCGAAAAACGGAATACTTCACTCATCAAGAATTTTAAACAAGGTATTTCACAAGACAAAGGACCTGTTAGAAATGGATATCACGTAGTCATATGTTCCTCCATATTTCTTTTACAAAGTGACCAACAAAGTCAACACTCTTTTCATTACACTCAACGTTGCTAATTTTGGATAGTGTGGGACTCGCTTATTTTTTTGTGTTTCTTTACTCTTGTATAATATCTTTCTATCGTTTTGGGTTCTTTACTAGATAATTATATTTACTTCTAGAACTAAGTTCTACTTACCTCTAACTCCGTCTTACTTCTCTCTTTACTTCCTTAAAAGACAATCCTTTTATTATCACAGGACCACCGATCAAAAATCGTGATGGTCGTTGCAGATCTCGGCGACTGAAAGTTCGACGAATTGACAATAATTAAGCCAGAGCTAGATAGAATGCTTTGCTTTGGGGTCGGATGGTGTAGTGGTATACCATCCAGGCCGGTCTTCCAAGTAGGGTCTGGGTAGCCTCACCACAGACCCTCGGGGAAAAAAACATTAATCTAATGTTTCTATACATTAAAATAATGTGTACAGAAAAAATACATTTTGATTTGATTTGATTTCAATTAACCCGATCAGGCACCCTATGGGTCCATGCAGGTGACTATCACTTTATTTACAAAGGAGGAAACCGATTTGGTAAAAACCCCCTGATCCTGCCTGTTTTATGACTATCG
>JAKRRZ010000153.1:0-29895 GCA_022627015.2 Podosphaera aphanis
CGACGCCAAGCATACTTCTAGGGTCACAAAGAATTGGCTAGCTTCTACGGGCATACAGACTATGAAATGGCCGTCTCAATCGCCTGACTTGAACCCGATTGAGCACCTCTGGTGTCTGGTCAAACGTGGACTTGGAGAATACGAGGAACGACCGAGTAGTATACATGAATTGATGAAAAGAATGGATGAAGTATGGAAAAATATCCACGAAAATTCCTGTCAAACATTAATTGAAAGCATGCCATCAAGGGTTGCAGCTGTAATTAGGGCGAGAGGAGGTCATACCAGGTATTAGAATCACGGAAGCAAAATTTCCACATGATCACCTGATTAAAGCACCCCTGTAAGTAGTACATTTCCTCATTATTTTTTAAGGAAAAATTACAGTACTCATAGAAAAATGACTGAGAATTTCTCAGAATCTAGAATTACTAAATTTCATGTAAATTTCGTTGAGTTTATTGAGATTAGTCCATTGTGGTGCAAACATGTAGAAATTTTGCTCGCTAGTGTATATACGAGAGCTCTAGGGAAAGAAAAAGAAGTCACACCACTACACCATTGCACAAGCGCCCTTAGAGAATCTAATGTGATCTTATATACTCAATCATGTAACTGGGAAGAGGAGATACTACCTATTATCACTCATAAGCAGGCTCTGGAGGCTTTGAATATTCTAAGCACCTATGAAGAGCAGCAAGGACATAACTGCTTAATTACACATTTGGGTAATCGTGAAGAAGTTTACAGGCGTAAGATACAGGATAGTAAGCAGCAAAGGTCAATCACAAATTGGCTCACGTGATAAAATCTGTAACCTTATAACCTTCATTACCCGATAGCTTTCTTTTCGTTGCGTAATAAAGCGTCAACTTGTTTTTATTGTAGACGCATAAGCCTTGGCAAAAATCGACAGTTTTCTGAGGATTTTCGTCCGTGCATGACCCACATTTCAAGCGATATTATCGTTATAAGATACAAAATCGAGAAAACATCGTAACAAAGGCACATCGGCGCCTGTAGTATCGATATAAATAGTCGCCTGTGTGCGTTTCGGATAGAAAGTGGAAAATTTTCGTTGCCATCTCACACGCACGAAGGGCAACTCGATTACTTGCAGCCACATTTTTGAGTGCACGTGCCTTGACAAGCATATTATGACGTTAAATACAACAGCCAGTTTGCGGGCGGCCATACATAGTGTGGTATATTCAAACAGGCTCAGTTTCTTCCATGCCCATTAAAATCAAAATCCGCGATATAAAATTTTGTGGCTGAGTTTCTTGCACACAAAACTAATATCGTGAATTTTGATTTTAATGAGCGTCGAAAAAGTTAGTCCTACTGGCGTACTAGGCAATTTACATGTGCCTCTAGTCCGATGGCACTTATGGCATGATAAATCTTACAATTTGTTCCTTATTTACGCGTTTATTCGAAATCCTTCATCAATTGCTATTCCACTGTGCACTCAGGCTTGTATGTAAGTTTCTATTCAGTACCAAAAGCTCCTAAGCTTAACCAATGCTAAGTTTGAATGACAAGTACCGTGATAGGAATCCCAGAATCAATACTGTTGAGACCATGGCTTCCAAAGACTTGCAAGAACCGACTACTTCATCCTTTTCAAAACGGAAACAGCATTATATAGATTCTCTAAAAACAATGGGTTCGCAGCTGGCCGTGCTCGCTCGATGAAGGATAAACATGGCGAAATCTGTACAGTCTACATCTGCATCGTGGCAGTTATATTCCTGTCAATTCTTTATGCGAGAACTCATCTACGGATATAAAGACAAATTACAGATGGGAAGTTATCACCAGATGAACGTACGACACCACGTGGACTTGCAAAAATTGGAATATTGAGTTGGTAATCAATACGCACGATGCGTATCAACCTAGAAAAAACCTAGCCCCGTTCCCAACGCCGCACGCCGAATCATGATCAAGAAAAAATCATTGCTAGTTCATCCTTGTCTGGTGCAAAACCTCTCATCATCATAGTATTCTTTCAATGCGCTCCAAACAAAAGAGCTACCTGGTACCAAAATAGGATATACAGAAAGTGGGGTAAAAATTTATGGAATCTACTCTCGATAGTCGGCTTCCCGTCGAGGTATTGCTGGACTTTATACAGATAGAAAAGGTCTTCTACAGAGTTGAGCAAGGTGCCCTATGAGTGGCCTAATTCACTCGATACTCGAGGTCCAAGGCACCCTTTAATTTCTTGGTCCTAGAGATAGCACACAAATGTAAATTCCTTGTAGTCCATACGTTCATTTCACAATTATAAGTTCCCATGATAGGGACATGTAGGTAGACACTTTACATACAATTCACAATTATAGTATTATTTCAGTGGCAGGCTGCTGATCTATTTCTACTTGAGGATAAATTTTGCAGGGGAGGATATCTGATGTCACTCCGGGCGTTCCCTAAGTTAAATAAATGTCTTCATTCCCACTGCTGTGTGTGGTTCAGGGTACATAATTAGTAGGGCAGAAAGAAACTCAGTGCATTGAACTTAAACCATAATGCAGCGGTTACGGATCCATGGCACAGCCTTATAAGCCACTAATTATAACGCTCTTTAACTCTGCCAGGATCATAAGCATTAATTCATATTCAACAAGTGGAGCTGGTACAACGACAGGAAGTTCATGTACCTATGCTGTCAATCAAAAGAAAGTAATAGAAGCCCGAGCAGATGCCAAATGTTGTGCTTAAAAGGTATATGTCTCGCGGCTTGTGTTCCCGGCTTTGGCTAGTTCACAATTGATCAATAAAGTCCACCAAATGGCGCCTCAAAATACTTCTGACCATTAATCCATGGTCTCTTTTTACATACCTGCAGCAGATCAAGACCTAAGAACTCAAATTCCGGGGCCAGTAGTACATATAAAAATGAAATTTGGATGCAAGTGAGTTTTTTCGTGGAAGTTAACATCCAGTTTATTATTGTCTAAACATGAAGCGAACAGCTTGCCACGTAACCAAGTCCCGGAGTGGTCCACGAGGTACATCAACTATAAGGGACTAAAAAAATTGATTCAATCTGCGGTGACGATAACAGAATCTGGAGAGGAATCTGACCTTGCTGGTAGGTTCTATGAGCCCCTCATGATTTCAAAAGAAACTATCTAAAATAAATTCAACAGAGCTTTTTTTCTATCTCGACAGGAATCTAGAGGATGTAGATGATTTTTATAACAGAAAATATTCCGACGCTTCTCGAAGACTTAAGTTGTTACAAGAGCAGTATGGAGTCTCTACACAGATTGCGGAATCCATGGACCGAGTAGAAGCCGATGATCTCATCAAGGCTCTTCTGGAGCTCCGGGGACAACTTCGCAAGCTCCAATGGTTTGGCGAGATAAATCGGAGAGGATTTGTGAAAATCACGAAGAAGGTTGATAAAAGAATCCCAAACAACCACACCCAGCAACGGTATATTGCTTCTCGAGTGAATCAGAGACATTTCGCTTCAGATGCAGATCTCTTGGCGATGATAGCCGATACTAACGAATGGCTTTCAATCCTTGGAGAAGTTAAAAGTAATCGAAATGCTCATTCCGTCCAAGCAAAGCCCCGTCCCGTGACAAGGGCATTATCAAAAAATATGGTTCACTTTCCAGATCATCTCCTTGATGTCGTAGATCAAGCTATCAAAATTGATGATGTCACAATTATGGAAAAATCATTGACAGAAGCAATGATCAACTT
Source organism: Podosphaera aphanis (assembly GCA_022627015.2). NCBI lineage: Eukaryota > Fungi > Ascomycota > Leotiomycetes > Helotiales > Erysiphaceae > Podosphaera > Podosphaera aphanis. The sequence continues at coordinate 3,727 of JAKRRZ010000153.1, forward strand.
AGATAGCCCAGAAATACAGAAGCTTTTTATTGATCTTTTACAAAGAGCTATCTCGTCCAAGTCAACTCAGTCAATCAAGTATTTTCTTGAAAATATAAGAAGTTTGGAAGAATCGGATGATATTTACCAAAGAAACTGCGTGCACCGTCTGGTCATCTCAATCTGTCGGTCATCGTCTACTATAGAAAAGAGTCTGGATGCGGCACCAATTACCTCTGTGGAATCGACCGATGACATGCACTTTTTGATGCCAGCTTCTATCCCGGAATTCAGTCCCATCAGAAGTAGACATTCATCGGAGTGTGATCAGCTGAGTCTTGATAATGAAAACGCTAAATTACTTGACCACGTTTTAACTAGTATTAAATCCGATCAACATGCCATACTTAAGTCAAGAGATGCATATGGACGTATGCCATTGCATTATGCAGCACAATCTGGTCTTGTTGTCATCTGTGAATTGATCATGAAATACATGCGGGAGTGGAATTTAGATACCCTTGAGAATGGTATTGATTCTTTCAAGTGGCAGGACGATCAAGGGTTTGCACCACTTCATCTCAGTATTCTTGGTGGTCATCTTTTAACTACTCGGGCCCTCCTGAACTACAAATGCTGTACGAATGGCTCCAACAAGGATATTTCTTCTGCACGTAGAATTCTTTCGGAATCTTCAACAGCACTTGCTCTGGCTACAAAATTAAACTTCATTGATATTCTAAAGCTACTTATAGACGCCTCTGCTAATATCAACCAGCAGGATGAGGCGGGGGAAACTGCCTTGCACATTGCTGCAAGATTTGGTCACGCCGACTGTGCAGAGGAATTGCTCCGACAAAAAGCAAACTTTGAACTTGTTGACAAAAAATTTTCCTGGACACCTCTACATGTCGCCTGCGTAGACGGGCATTTATCAATTGTTGAACTTCTCATTCAAGCAGGTGCAGACCTTAAAAAACCGGACGCCTCGGGTTGGACCGCTAAGGAACATGCAGCATTACGAGGTCATATGGAAATAGCCCGGAGAATATTGTCTGCATTACCAAATTTCGAAGAAGAGACATTAACTACAGTCTCAACCTTTCCAAACTTATTATCCGTGGACGCTTCAAGCTCCCTAAACCATAACTCTACTCCCGTAGAGCCTATCAAAACGTTTGGTCATCGATTTCTGACCAATGATAGTATGATCCTTGTAAGTCTGGGATCTACAGATATGAGAAAAAAGATTCCAGCGATCAAACTTGAAAAAATTCCAATTGCACAGGCGCACTCAACCCTATTAGATACTGCCCTTTCCGTGATTGTCCATCCCGAAGGTGCACAGGGTGAACCAGTGATAATTGATCTTCCAGTACATGACCGGATTATCACGGAACCTATAGTATTCACGACTTCCGATGCAGCAAAAGTCAAACTTTACTTTGATATTGTTCCTAAGTATTCTGGTAGTCGGAAAGATAAAGTTGGCCGTGGGGTCGCTCTATTGTCGAGCATAAAGCAAGCCGTCGGGTCGAAGCGTATGAATCTTAGAGGAGATCTAAGCGTTCCAATATTAGGCACCAATCTCGAGGTTATTGGTATTGTGAATTTTAACTTTCTTATCATCACTCCCTTCTCTCATCCAAATATGAGTATCAATACAAAGCAAACGTATTGGAAGCAGATGTCCACAACTATGCTTATTGGCCATCGTGGTCTTGGGAAAAATGTGAACACTAAAAAGTCCTTGCAGCTAGGAGAAAATACCCTCCAATCTTTTATAGCAGCCGCCAGTCTTGGAGCAAATTATGTCGAGTTTGATGTTCAGCTGACGAAAGATCATGTCCCAGTGATCTACCATGACTTTCTTGTCAGCGAAACCGGCATCGATGCTCCTGTACATACATTAACGCTAGAGCAATTTCTTCACGTCAATGATAAAATGCCTCAATCGTTCGATTCACCTACCTTACCAAGAGACGGCTCTACATCAGCTAATTTCCAAAAAAATAGAGACCTAGAACGTCAAAGATCTCGGTCTTTTAGCCACTCAGTTCCTGAATCAAACATGTCAGAGAGAATGAAGCACACTCGTGACTTTAAACAGAAAGGATACAAGGCTAATTCACGTGGAAATTTTATCCAAGCACCCTTTACTACGCTTGAGGAAATGTTCATCAAGCTTCCCGAAGATGTAGGATTTAACATTGAGATGAAATATCCCATGCTATACGAATCTGAAGACCTTGAAATGGACACATATGTCGTAGAGCTCAACAGTTTTGTGGACACCATCCTCACAAAGGTGTATGACCTAGGCAAGAAACGCAAGATTATTTTCAGTAGTTTCAACCCTGAAATATGCTTGCTTCTAAGCTTTAAGCAGCCAAGTATACCGATTCTCTTTCTAACCGATGCAGGAACTAATCCCGTCAGCGACATTCGGGCCAGTAGCTTACATGAAGCCATCCGATTTGCCAGTCGGTGGAACTTACTTGGGATCGTCAGTGCAGCGGAACCATTGTGTAATAGTCCTAGCCTAGTCAAGGTAGTGAAAGAGAATGGATTGGTCTGTGTTAGCTATGGGACGCTGAACAATGATCCGGCTAAAGTTCAGGTGAGCTATCTTTAACTCCTCCCGCTGGCCTTGTTAACGTTGAAAATCAGCAACAAGTTAATCAAGGCATAGATGCCGTTATTGTGGACAGTGTGTTAAAAATTCGGAATGGACTTATTAAAAACGCAGAAAATGCTTAATTTACGTGGTAATGTTGGTTGAAGGCTTCTGTTAAATGAATGATAATTGAGCGGATAACTTATTCTTAAGTTTGAGACACATTTCGACCTCTTATGTATCTTTGTTGAGGTGTCTCTCGGAGTTATTCTGCAAAACATATCCTATACATGTATTAATTATCTAGGTCGCGTGAGGCCCATTTTCTCTACTAACCGCGCTCGAACAGTTAATCAAAGATTGTTACTGTACCAGATCGCATCTTTTTATTTCGGGCTAACTCACTTCAGCATGATTGGAAACCACCATCCTCACTTATCTCTCAACAGGAACAGAAATTTCAACCTGTCGAAGAATATTCCATCCACATGTTATCTTGCAGAATATTTAACGTGGTGTGTCAAACCTCTTCTTTCGACATTGGCTTTCAATTCGAATGATTAGTCCCAGGCAGGTGTTACGATCAACATATGTTTGAATTTCCCAGACGCCCCCAGTCCAGGAGTAGAAAATATGTTGTCAATTAATGATCCTGATGCGCGATTGGCTGCAGAAGTCCTACGAGAATTAAGGGCAGGTACAAAATGTCTATCGTCTCAATCGCACATCATGAGCCAGTTAAAGCCAATTGATTGGTCTCGCACGATTTTAATACAGGATCGTTTCAGAAAACCGGAAGGGTGGTTTATCCTTCTCAAACTATTCCAAGAGGTCAACGACCGAAAACTTTATTCTATCTCCTTACAGCATTTATTGTTTATGTTATAAGTGGGTCACTGTCAGCGTATTCAGCGTGCTAGAATTACAGTCCCCGGCTCAGGTCGATTGCAGCGTTTGAAGAGAAACAATTCACACCAGTTGTTAATATCTCGGGCGCGGAAGATGGCGTGTGGTGGATCCTTGGTGGGAGAAAACTAAGTCATCACGTTTTGTCAGGCACTGATAACTGTGCTCGGTGCTCCAGAAAGTACAGGAAGCAAAATGATGATGATGAAGAGATTCGCCAGCATTTTGTTGCAGACCAATCTCACACTTACCAGCAGAAAAATTACGGTCTTAGAAGAGTTGCAGATCACATTAAAACCATTGGAAACATTACTGGCCATAGTGGTGGTGCATCTAGATTTGGAACGAGCTAACTTATATCAACGACTCAACTTCAACAAATTGTTACAGAATTTGTTCCAAGTGGTTGTTCCAGTACACTAAGCAGTCAATCTATTGGCACACTGGGGCTTTGTTTGCGGCATTTCAGATGGGGAGTCATGTATGTAAATGGAAAGATTCGGGAATTGAGAAGAGCACTAGATCGGTTTGGCTCCTTACCTGGAGCCGAGGAAGCTATGGCGTGTGGTGAATATGAATACATTACGTTTTACTCGAAGGTTCAAGAGATAAATGAATTCATATCGCGGTGGCTGAACTTAATCCTTGACATATTGGTTAGGTCTGCTGGACCTGTATTACCTGATTGTGTTGTAACAATGGCACTTTTTCTCTGCGATGAAATGAACTTCAAAGCTCTAACAGGTTATTATTCAACGTTACGACGTATGGAAGGAGTAAATTATTGTGTACATACGAGATGCTCATTAACATTTGAAGTTGTAGCGTTAATGGCTGGGTATATTTTAGTTTTCATTTGCTTATCCAAATACCATGTCCCCCAAGTATAGTTGTAAAAAATTTAAATTTTCAAGCCTAAAAAATGAATCTTTGATGCGTTTATTGCAGGGGCTTGCAGGAAAACCGTCCATGCAGCTATGAGAAAGTCTTGTATGCTACTTGTCTAGACCTGATGGAAAGTTTATGCATCTGACGTTGGAATGGAACTGGGCATACAGGGGTTCACGTGATATATTAGGATTATGTAAGGCGTTTGAGGGACGGAAGTTAATAGTTCTTTTTTTTCCTTTTTATCCTGATTTGGCGCCTTTTGGCCCACGCAGGTGTCGACTTCAGTCTGATACAATGATGATATAGTCGTGATTAATATCATGCCCCGGATATCATTTGCAAGAATCACTACGGTTGTGGCACGCGGCTTTTTCTTCACCCCTACCGAACTATACCATCCGTGAAACTCACTCAAGGGAAACCTCTCAAAAAACCTTGAGTTATGCAGACATGCCACCATCATCATCGTAGCTTCGCTTAGTAAGGTATGGTCTGCTGGAGTCGAACCAGCGATCTTCTGTCTCGAGTGGCGTAGATGTTCAGGCTACCCAAACCAACCCTACTTGGAAGACCGGCCTGGACGGTACACCATTACACCATCCGACCCCTATCTTTAGTTTTGAGGTTTAAAGTTATCAAACTCTGCATGCCTCGCTGATTTTGCTCGCGCCCCGGCAACTTTGGTGCGTCCCAAGGGCTAACGTTGATACAGAACCTCCAAGCAAAGACTATTCTCAGTGCTATCATCGTGCGTAATAAAATTTGGGCTGATTTTTTTGTTGATCAGACCTAACCATGAATTAAATATGAATATAACGTAGTTTATCACCCAGTCGGACACTTTTGACCCAACTCCCAACTTCAACCCTCTTTTTAATGCCATGAAGCCACATCAGTCAATTTTTATTTCCAGGAAATTATTTCTTCAAGGTCAAATCTATCATAATTGTTACGAAAAATGGGATTCAGGACAAGCGAGCAGATCCTGGCATCCGGGAGTTAGTAATGTTGACGCGTCTTTTTTTTATTTTTTTTATAAATCATTCTTGTGTATGCAGCCTGAAGCTATGACACGTATGATTACGGAAGGTGTGTTTCTCTTAGAATGACTCATTTTGACGTTTTTAGAACACTCATACTCAGATTTCATTTGCAGATACCACTACGAGGATAACGTCTTGCGACATGTAACCTCTTCCGTGAATACCCACCACAGGGAAAAGCGGGAAAAACCCATGGTTATCTGAATATGCTTTCATCAAGCTATGAGAAAAACACCACCGCGAGAGAGTGTGGTTAATGGGTCTTACTGGATTCGAACCAGCTTTCTCCTGTCTCGAGTGGGGCATGTGTCCAAGCTGCCCAGACTCTACTTGGGAGAACGGCCCGGATGGTGTACCACACCACCATCCGACCCACGTTGACGCGTCGTAACTACGTTGTTGCTATTGTTGTTCATTACAGTTGTTGATTACATTTGTGCACGGACGCAACCTACGGGACTTAAAACGGTGACTCCAAACCTATTTCCTAGAGTAGTTGTTTTACAGTATTAAAATCTAGCACTTCCGCTTGCCGAATTATAATCCCCTTTAGTGATCATTACACCAATTTAGGAGTAAATCGTAATAATAATTCAATTTATTTAATCAATTTAGAGTACCCGGAGCACCCATTAAGTCGGTCTGAAACCGATGGCTTTTTGTGGTAAACGCGCTTTTTGGTAGCGCATCAGACCTCGGAGGAGTATGTCCAACCCATCAAAAGTCATCATCAAAAAAGCCTACATGTAGTTACTCCAAAGAGGATACGGCCCTTCTAGCGCTTCAGATTATTGACAGATCTAAGAAAAGTTGCAAGAAAAACCTTCATTGCACATGAAGTTTCACGGATCTTCAATGGCCCAAGACAAGCACAGTATGTGATGGAATGAATAAGAAAGCTCATTGCGAGAATTCAAGCACTGGGATCACAAGCCTGATCGAATTGAAGAATGAATACTTTTTGAATCTATCACCGACCAAGATACCAGAGGGCTTTCAGTACAACCTTCTAGAACTACAGCCTAGTATGTCAAGAATCGAATATCTTGACACCAAGACAACTCTCCTAAACTCATCCTAGAAGATATTGACCGATTAGGTAAGAGTTCACTGGAACTCGCAAAAAGAACGAAACTATTTGGAAGGATGTGTCCATATATTGGAAGAGTCAAACTTGACGCAGTCTGGACGATGGAGAGCTAAAAAAATCATGCTTGCAGCTCGGAGGAGCGCTTACCATCGAAATTTCCAAACTATAGTCGTATAGAAAGAAAAAAGGAACAAGATACTGCATGCTAGTTAGGCAACTGGTGATGATGATGAGCCAAACCGCTCTACACCACGTGTGCGATACTGTAGCATATGGCGCAAACATGTTTAGATGATAAAATGATAAATAGGTTCTAGAGCGAATAGACGTAATTTTGAATGCCAACGTCATCAAGTCGGGCAGGAAATCGACTCGATGCCATGTTTCTCTCTAAGCTAAATAAAAAATGTCCATGTTGAAAACACCACGGACCCTCCGGACGGCTTTTTAATGTATATATACATTTTTTTAATGTGTATAAGCATTAACTTCATGTATATAAACAATAATCTAATGTATGTAAACATTAATCTAATATATTTTTTCTGTACACATTATTTTAATGTATAGAAACATTAAATTAATGTTTTTTTCCCGAGGGTCTGTGGTGGTCAACAAACTGGCTACATAAATTCTTAAACTTCGCGGCGGCTACTTATATCACGATATTTCATGTGTGTTATGACGATTGATAGTAATATCGCTTTAAATGTTGAGTATGCACGGACCAGGTTTTGGACCAAGTTCGCTGCTTCGACCTAGGTTCATGTCTCTTATCGGTCTACACCGTAATCAACAAAAACAAATGCATCGCTCAATCGATAGAGAAGAAGAGTTTCAAAAGATTTTGGTACTTCTCTTTCAAGCTAACATCAAGACTTAATTGATAGTCGGTTATAAGAATACTGTGAGGCTCTAATCTAGACTGTGCTCTTGACTGCTTACGTCCCCTCAACTAGCACAGCTCATACGTACGTGGTACCGCACCTCTCCAGTGGATCGATTTCTTGTTCTTATCTGTTTCCAATCGAAAAAGCCACATCTGAGATGACTGCTGGGAATTGAGAAGCCACCGAACCGCTGACTCGGGACAGATGGTTGAAGGATGGGATTAGCTTGGGAATCTCATGAGATAAAGAAAGGAGTTGATCTACTTGGTCGGAATCTTGAAGGGAAACTGATCCTTTGATTAGTTAGTCCTTACAGACTCAGCACACCGGCATTTAGCTTCTAGGGTCTTTTGTGCGCCGACACGACGTATGGAATAACCAAAATAAAATGGCGCTTACGCTTGATCGCTTTTACACGTTATGACCCTTTCATCAATACTGTGATACTATTCACTTCATTTATCCCCTGACATGTCTCATATGGTTCTGTTTTGATTCTAAATTGAAAAATCAAGTATCACAACCCTCGCATTGTCGCCATATATATTACCGAATTAGACCCAAATTTTTCTACAGCCGACGAAATTGCTTACTTCGTCAAAGAATCTAACTGACAAGAAAACCGAAATATAGATCCTTTATGATCGACAAAAGAGTATCGCAGAAATATCACCAATACCGAAATTAAAAGGTTGGCCTCTCTGGCACGAATCTATGCAGTCCCGGCTCTTCTTTTTCCAAAAACAGCATTATCCTTGGAAGATCCGCCATCCAACAGAGCAATCAGACGTTTCGTCCTGGTGGCCATCAAATTGAAAGAAGGTACTTCCCGCATTCGAACTGCCAAGAGAAATTGAAATCGCATCCCATGCACAAGCTCTGAACGTCACCGCTCGGCTCTGAAACTACAAACCAAGTAATAACAATATGACCTCTCACGCACACGCCAGGGAGTTCCAAAAACAATTACATGAGCTTCGAAAACATACTGCCGAGGCTCAAATTAGTGATGTTTTATACCACATAAAAATCTCACACCAGAAAAAATTCTTTTCGAATATCTTTCAAGTCAAGACTAAAACAAACAAAACAATCCTGGAATAAAATTAAGATTTTCCTAAGGCCTCCGCCACTCCATTGTTGAGTGCAGAAAAACATCGCAAAAATATTGGCGGACCTAAAATATTTTCTACAAATAAATTCTCAAATTCATCATGTTGCGGAATAGATATCACTGGAGATGTAGATAACCCTGGTGATAAACAAGATGTCTCTTATTCTAGCTCCTCACAATTGATTTGTGTGGTTGGAGATGGCCAAATAAATATTAGTGGATATGATGACATGTTTCCTCCTACTGCAGACGGTAAACTCAAAAAACTCTATGTCACTGGTGCCACGCTTCTTCTGGGAGAAATAACTCACATCTGGTCTGTGTTCCAACTTAAAAAAACAGGACTTCTGCATTCTCTGGTTCGACAATTAATAAGACATGGAACTCCCAGGACCACGCAGATGGCTAGACTTGCGCGGAATTTCGCCTCGAACTGTCACAAAGATTCCACGAATTATTCTAAATGGTGCGAATCAGAGATTTCACGACAATATCTCGACTTGCGTCGAATACGGTCGTCATGATCGGAATCGGATTCCTCGCCTTCAAAGGGAAGCACTATCGCCAGTTTATCAAGTAATGGCAATCTTGGCACCCGCAACAAAATTTCCACCGTTAAAAATTCCCATGAAAAAATCAGATAACCTCCCTCCAGAACCTCCTCACTCCCTGTCCCCCCTGTCCCCCCTTTTCTCGTAACTTTCCACTGAAACACCTGACATTCCAAAGCCAAGATAATCTCTCAACTAGGTGCCCTCTGAATTTCTTCCATCATCGGGTATCGGGTATTCGTCGCATCGTGGGCCTATAGTTTAGGGCTCGCCGAATCAAGGTAAAAGATCATGGTGGTCCGATCGACGAAGTGAACGGTAGGATTTGTGGTTCAATACTTGGGGGCGGGGGGCGGCGGCGGACTGACTGAAGTTTCGGTCAAGGCTGCCTCGGGAGGAAGCATTTACGTTGATATCGACTTAATGGCAACTTTTGGCTATCTCAGCCACCTCTCCTATCACCCGGACATAGATGGTCACACGGAACAACATACCAACACACTCGACTGGCGACTGGTGACATGAAGTGGATTGTCGTGGGCATGCGTGGGCATAATTCGGATCTGTTCGGCTCGAACCATCATGCCATAGCAACATCATTACCCCAGTCGACGCGCCAGTCGCATTGATCGAGCCGCGCGCTCTGTCTACACGGCAGATCGGCAAGCGGACGATGGACGAAGCGGCGATCGTATCGACGCGGTGCATTGAGTAGAACAGGCACTTATGTCCACCGCTTTCATCGAAGGTCTGGTCGAGAGCGGAGGGAAGAGACGAGTGCACGAACGGCCATAGCTTCGTCTGGGGAGAGAGGGAATGACAGACGTGCACGTGGCGTAGCCACAACCCGACGACCTGCGCGTACTTATGGGATTCAGCGAAGCGAGCGGCGAGGATCCGCCGTCTCGAGGATTTGGGTCGTGTGGCGTTTGAGGGGACGGGGTGATAGGTACGCTTCCTGCACAGCGCTGAGACAACTGAGTGTGGTGGCGCAGTGCACGGTGGATTGGATGGTAAGATCAGATAGGGTGGGTCAACGACAAACGACGGCGGATTTCATCGTTCGTGTTACTAGCAGTTAGAACAAGCTTTACGGGGTCAGCTCATGCACATACAAATTTACACTGGTTCTATTTCCAAACCTAGTCGTGTTTGCTCTTTTCGAGGGGCTAAATCTAAGGGGTTTACAGCCTAATTACGCGGTTGCTCGTCAAATAATCCTCATGACCTCACTTATACACATGATACACATCATTCATCTTCCATCACGGCTCGCCGCACATCTTTGTAGAGTGGTTTGATACCGGTCCATAGTTGAAACTAGTAGCGGGGTTAGCATTTTCCCCCGAAGAAGACGCAAAATGCGGGCTGAGCTTACCTGGTAAAGACCTTGCCCACTAAGTACTTCCAGGCCGGGGATCGTGACCCAGCCGGCATCACGCGCAAGTTGCATCAGGGCGGTCAGACTTGGTTTGTACGCCATCTCGACCAGCGTACGCTGGTGTGCGGGAACCGCATTGGGGTGGCGGAGAAGGACGGCGAGAATTTCGCGCAGATCCGACTGAATCGGTCGGTCGGCGGGAATGGTCGCGATCGCTACGCGCGGCGGGTCGGTGAGCTGCTCGGCGGCGGGGATGGAGGTGAGCGCTACGAGAGGGAAGTCGGGCGGCAGAGAGGAAATCATGTCCAGCGTCTTGGATAGAGTGCGGGAGATAATATAGATAGGTGCGTGTCCGAGAGATTGGAGAGCATAGATAGCTGCACGAGCGGTCCCGCCGGCTCCAATGACGAGCGCACTGCCGAGCGAGTCGGGGAAGGTATCTGCGTATGATGCCGATATGAGGGAATGTTTCATACCAAGCCAATCCGTGTTATCTCCGATCAGTAAAGGCTTCTGGTTTTTGAGGACTTCTGGAATAATGGTGTTGACCGCCCCGATGATTCGTGCGGCGTCGGTCATCTTATCAAGCAAAGGAATAATCTCCAACTTCAACGGTATCGTGACAGACGCACCCCCAAAATTTGGTCCACGAATAATAATTCTGACATCATCTATATTGTCCGTTTCGTGGAGGGAATATTCATATGGAAGACCGGCTTGTCGGAAAAGCGTATTATGTAACGCGGGAGATCGGGACGCTGAGATGGGACTTCCAAAGAGAAAGAAAGATTTTGTCTCAAGCTCTCCTAAGAGCGATAGACCCTGGTGAATTTCAGAAACCGAGAGCTGACCTGGTGCGGCCTTAAATGGTAGTGCTGGATGGGATACTGGCGTCATGAAGCCATTCAGAATTCTACTCAGTTTACCCTTGGTGCCCATATTTAGCACAATCAAGGGACTTGGGTGAGCTAGAGCCATTTTCGTTTTAAACTTCGCGAGATCAAAGTTATCTTCGATTTTTTTGGCAACTCCGACAAGCTTTATGATATCACCATACTGGAGCGCTTTGTTGTAGTATTGGACCCAGGAACCGTTTTTCCAGGAAAGCCGGCCTTTCGGATCGTGATGTGAGACAATTATTTTCGAGTATCCCTTATTATCTGTAATTTTCTGAAGTATTTCATCCGGGAGTGTAACCTCTAAGTCAATAAATTCGAGCCCCATCTTGACTGCTGCTGTGTAAAGCAAAAGAGCTTCTTTATAAGATTTATCGGGAAATCTTCCTCCCTGACTGACACTACGTATCGTAAAAATTATTGGCAAACTTGTTAGGGTTTTTAGGTAAGCGATTTGAGTACTCAAAAAAGCAGTCGTCGGGATACCGTATTCTGTGCTTGGGTCTCGCAGTAAATCAATGCGCAGCTCCACAGCATCCGAGCCTACAACAACAGCAGGGAGAACACTTACCGCTCTTGAAATATCCGGCACTGTCAAAGAGACAAAGAAGGAATATGTCTTTTTTTTAATTTCTTCAAAGTAGTTACGCCGTCCACAAATAAATGAAATGAATTGGATGAAAGGTTCTTTGGCAGAATTTAGGTCTTTATCGCAAATATTGGTATTATTGTACTGGTAATTACAACAATCTTGATACCATTGACGTCGCCGAGTGTAGACGTTCATGGTATCTTCAAGGTAAGCTGGTCTTGTTTTGTCGGTTTGAAGAAACCCCAAAATTTGCTCCGTGTCTCTATACATATGGATGACAATTCCTCCAGATTTTCCATGGTTGATGAGTAGTTCTCGTGCTTTAGGTGTCTCAACTAGGCCTCCACCACAGGCAAAAATATACCCTTCCCCCTTTTCTGAAATTGTTTGCTGAAAGAGAGAAGTTTCGGCTTTTCTAAATCCTTCCCATCCTCTTGCTTTAATAAGTTCCGAAATAGTACTACCGGTAATTCGCTCTAATTCAAGGTCAAGATCGATGAAAGTTCTCTGAAGAGCCGATGCTCCCCATCCTCCAGCAGTGGTCTTACCGGCACCTCGCATTCCAATAAGGTAGATGGACTTGGTCGATGCCGGGAAAGTAATGCTCGGTTTAAACTGCTTGGCCTCTTCGTCTTTTCCAGTCAGACGTACGTTGAATGATAAGGATAATATGTCCCACCATCCAGGCCATGTTTTTGCAACACATTCTTTTTCTCTGATAAAAACGGGCTTCGATGCTGCTATTGCCAAAACACTAAAGCTCATTGCCACTCGATGATCGTCGTAACAATCAACTCCATCAGCAGGACATTTTAAGGTTGAAGCTGGCTGTCCGTCAATTTCAATCCCATCTTCTAGCTCTCGACAAGTTACAGTAAATTTTGCGAGTTGAATCCTCATAGCTGCAATCCGATTACACTCCTTGACACGCTGGTTAGCAATCCCCCGGATCCTAGTCGTACCTTTAGCAACAGCAGCAAGCACAGTTGCTGTCAGAAATGCGTCCGTCATGGGCTCCATATCAATTTCATCAATTGCTATTAAGCTACCGGGATCAGGCCCGGTAACAGTAGTCGAAAACTCAGTTTGAACTACATTACATCCCATAGGTCTAAGAACTTCAACTGCGAAACGAGAGTCTCCTTGTAAAGAACTGGAGCCAATATTCGGTATTGTACAAGATGTTCCCGATATAGCTGCAATAGCTAATGGGTAGGTCGCGGAGCTAGCATCACTCTCGACAACGTACTCAGTTGGGTTGGTGTAAATACCTTGAGGAATATGATATGTATGATTTTCTGTAGTAGATTGAGCTACTTGAATCCCAAAAGAAGCCATCATTGCAATGGTCATATCGATGTATGGCTGAGAAATTGGCTTTCCGCCAACAAGCCGTAGTGTAACTGGATTTTTAGCGTAAGGGGCACACATTAAAAGAGAAGAAACATATTGCGAAGAGACAGTAGCTGCAAGTTCAATAACACCCCCAATAAACCCACCAGAAGCTGCTACCTTAAGTGGTAGACTGCATTCTTTCTCGAGATACTCGATATCAACCCCATTTGTTCGAAGAGAGTCCACAAGTGGGCCTATCGGTCTTGTTTTCATGCGTGCATTACCAGTGAGTATAGTGGAGGACACAGTCGACGGTTTGCAAAGAGCAACAAGAGTGGTCAGAAAACGTGACGCTGTTCCTGCGTTCCCAATATAAAGCTCTGATGGGCTGGCTCGTAGCTCACCTCCATTTCCGTGAACAATAAGAACTTCGCCAGCATTTTCCCAAGAAAATGAGGCACCTCCTAGCTTCGAGATTGCGGTAAGCATGAACTGAGTATCATCAGAGTGAAGTAGGTTCTTGATTTGACAAGGTCCAGATCCTAGGGCTGCGAGTAGGAGTGCCCGATTTGAAATACTCTTTGACCCAGGAGGGACGACTTTGGATTTCAAAGCCTTTGGTACACCAGTATTTACCTCAACTCCATCAGAAAGTACTAGCCTAACGGCTCGGTCTTCGACAATAGAAGCTTTTTGCTCATGAGTTTTTCCGATGGCTGACAATAGGACTATTTTTTTCTTTTTCCCATCATTTTTCTTATCGATTCCCATTTTACAGAGTAAAGCGTCAACAGAACAATATTTTCTAGCAATGACTTTTTGTATGCGTTTATCCTTCAACGTTGTGGGAAGGCCGTAAGATTGTATGCACTTTGAGAGACGTGCGACAGCCCCGGGAGATAAAATTCCAAGATGACGTGCAAGCTCTGCTTCTTTGATCATTCCGATAGCTACTGCCTCACCATGGAGTATTTGAGGAGTAAGAATTGCTTCGTATGCGTGACCTATCGAGTGCCCGAAGTTTAATAGATTTCTGAGACCAGACTCACGCTCATCTTTCGAAACAACTTCAGCCTTTACTTGTACTGAGCCTAGCACAATACGCATTAAAATCTCTCGGATAGAATCTAAGCAAAGCGCAGGATCCAAGGACTTTGCATGTATGGTTGTCATTATTAAATTCGCATTTTGTTCAAGGGCATTAAATTCAACCTCATTCCAGATGACAGCTGTTTTAATAACTTCGGCCATACCGTTGATAAATTCACGGATAGGTAAAGTCTCAAGAAATCTTAAATCGATGTAGATTCTTTCTGGCTGCCAAAATGCTCCAATGAGATTTTTACCCATTGGTGTATCGATTGCAGTTTTTCCACCAATTGATGAGTCTACCATAGACAATAAGGTTGTTGGGACCTGCACAAATCGTACACCCCTCATAAATGTTGCTGCCACGTAACCGATCATGTCCCCAATGACGCCTCCCCCGAGAGCGATTATAACTGTATCTCTCGTACAGTTTTCTAATAGCATCCAGTCTTCAATTTCAGCCTTGGTTTCCCGTCCTTTTGAACTTTCCCCCGGAGGAATTTCATAGGTTAAGATCCTTGGCGGGGATTCAAGTCCACTGACAAGATCGTTAAACGCTTGCTGGAATGGTGATACATAAAGAGAAGATAGATTTGTATCTGTAATTATGAGATATGTAGTTGAAGGAATGTTTTTAATTAGGTCCTGAGCGACGAATTTTCCCCAGATATCAAAGTCGATCAGAATATCTTCTTTGCCTAATATAGACACGCGGGTGGGAGCTATCGCCATTGCAACAGC
Source organism: Podosphaera aphanis (assembly GCA_022627015.2). Taxonomy (NCBI): domain Eukaryota; kingdom Fungi; phylum Ascomycota; class Leotiomycetes; order Helotiales; family Erysiphaceae; genus Podosphaera; species Podosphaera aphanis. Next base: position 18,842 of record JAKRRZ010000153.1, read on the forward strand.
TCTAGACTACTGTCACTTGCTAAATAGAAGCTTGCAAGAGACAAACACGTAGATTCGCGTGAATTAAATTCAATAAGTGGAAATTGACTGGACTGGTCAGGAAAATATTCCACCTAGAAGATGGATGGATGTGAGAGAAGAGAAAACAAAATAAGCTTTTCTGTGTGATAAGGATTAAGATAAACTAGTTATCCTCCCCCACTTATTCGCGATGCCGGAGCCACAACTTAAACCATCTAAATTTAATTTACAAGTACTTGTGAAGTTAGAATCAAAATACTTTGTGCTCCCGATATCATTCAGTTCGCACGATATTCTGTGCCGCTCCGCTCGCTGGTATCATTCAAGAAGGCGTATTACCACTAACCTGTAATCATAAAATATGTTTTGTAGGTAATTACTTGCATAAAAGCGAAATGCAATCAGATGTGCATAATTATCACATCCATACATCCCTTAATTAGGACCCTTATTCTTAAGCGAGGACTCAGGGTTGCCTTCCGTAATAAACACGCATTATCACCACCCGTCCCTGGTAGATTGGATTAAGACTTCATAATCGTCAGTTATAAACTCAAGGGCTGAATTGGAATACGTGTTGTACATGTAAACTTAGCAGAACGGGCCTTTATTGGAATTTATGTAGGCTCTATACACGTTTCGCTGCTCGGTGTTACGTACTCTTGTAAAAGGATCAAATTTACGGACTAGTGGGTAATATAAAAAGCTTTATATTTATATCAGAGTATGTTAAACTATTTAAAACTTATTCATTTATTCATCAACAGTTATCGCTGAGTAGGCTCACCATATACATTATGGTCTAGCAGCTGACGTCAGCTGAAGGATACCATGTTGCAAATATGAGAATTTGAGAATCCAAGATAAGTTTTGCACGCTGCCCTACTTCGTGGTAGGAGGATAAAATATAGATATCATTTCAGTTCCATACATTAAATAAAGACTCAAGCATCATGATAAATGGATTTGAGCTCGCTGGGATGTGGACGAGTTAATATATATTCCCGTGGTGAAAACGGAAAAAATAACTTAGGAGTCAAAGTAATCCAGGAGCAAGGCAGACGGGTCGGACGATACACAGTGCTATGAGTCATGCACCGTCCCAACCGTTCTGTTCAAGAGAGACCTTAATGCACTCAAACCTTTTGGAGCCTGATAAGTCTAGCTTTCTCGCAGTTATGTATACGTATTTGTAAAAAAGCAAAGAAGGCATAACCTCTGGAGGCCCTCTGGTCTTCTCCACTTTTAGTGGATGGATGTCGCGAGGCCTGGATATTCGATGTCCGTTGTCATGGGCGACGCACAGACAATATTACGTGATCATATTAACGTCAAACGCCTTTATAAATTTCGGTCACATTAACTTTCCTATTACTTGTCTACTGTACAAGATCTTGCAATGGTATATTTCCCATCTTATCCACAACTTTTGATTCAAAAAGTTTATGCGAAGTCCTCGACCATGATAATATTACTCACACGGCCGAGGGTCAGTAATTATTGACAGGGGTCTATTATCGAGCGTTATCCGCAGATAAAGATGAGGAATATTTGAAGTCTACAAGGTTCTGTATTATCGTGTTTTGGCACATTTTAACGGAAGAAGGATGGTGAATGGAAATTAAAATATCAGCCACATACGTTGTAATTTGATCGAGGGAAAAGAGCTGATCATGGATATGCAAATACCTGAAATACCCGGGGAGGCTAGATGGCTCAGCAGCAAGTCTTTGGGAATGGTTTGGATAGCTTGAATAATTATTCAACGAAAATTTCGCATCGATGCTCTTGATCGACCTGAACGCCCCCTACGTTAAGAAAAAATGCCGTTCAAGCCATTTCGACAGTCACCATAATAAATATTATGGTGGCACAGTCACTTGTCCTAAAGAATGACTTAAGCATACGTAGGGTTCTTGGAAGAAAGTTTTTGTGATTGAAGCAAAGTAGCTCTTGAACAATTCCACAATCTAAAAATCCAAATCGACAGAGATTTCAAAGTCATTAGTCCTGATATAAGAAATAATCATCAGCCCGACTTCGATTCTAATTCTGATGCTGGACCACAATCACCAGTCATCAATTCTTCGTCAAATTCATCGTTTTCGGTACCTCATTTATTGATTTCAAAAGTCACCTCTCAAAATCTTGTTATAGACGAGTAAAATCAAGTCGATGAAGCCGAGCTATTTACAGCTCTACCATAAGATGTCAATACTAACCCAATAGAAATCACCCAAATACTCTCACTGAGGAGTGTACGTGTTGCTAAGCCGATTCCATCTCAGTCTGCATAGCAATCAAGGCCTAACGCGTCATAGGTTGGGGATGATTTTTTGATTTCCAAAACATATAGGGAGGCGGTCGACCGTGATCGCTGAAAGCTAGCGATAAGTGAGGATCTCAGGTCTTTAAGTGTAATGGGAATGCCTCATGGGAGGAGACCTATAGGTTTGTGGTGGGTTTTTGAAGTAAAATCTGATGTGAGGTTCAAAGCAAGTATTGTAGCCTAAATTTTTGGACAGATATATGGCGTTAATTATTTCGAAACATACTCGGCTACTCTAAGGATAGTTTCACTTCTGATCATATTGACGACCACATCCTGTCTCGATTGAGAAATTCACCATTTGAATATAAAGACGTCACAATTTGAAGGAGATCTGACCGATAAAAATTTATAAGAGCGCCCGAGGGAGTAAATAGTACCAGGTATGTCAAACTCGATAAAGTTCTCTATAATATAAAGCAAACCGGAAAGCATCGTATGATAAAATCCATGCTAAGTTCATGATTTCGTTTTGGGAGATCGATGAATATGGGGACAATTGACAAGGCAAATATATCAATTCGAGCCGCTGCACAGTTGTATGGTGTATCTGAAGCCATAATCAGGCGTTGCCAACGTGGCTATACTTCAAAGTAAAGTGTTCATGAATCTCATCAGCGACTATCTAAAATGTAAGAGAAATACCTTATTGAATAGATATCTGAGCAGGATGAGCAAGAATTTCCTCCAACTCACACTCGTGCTCGAGATATGGCGGTTCAAATTCTTCAAAATAATCCTGACTACGAATCGCCGAGAGAAAAATGGCTACAAAAAGTTACGAGCCGCGGAATCCACAAGTAGCTAGCAACTTGTATCAGTAGAAAAATTAAAGCTTCAAGGATTGATAGAACTCATCTAGATCTATTTTCGGAGTTGTATACCTGATTTCAGGAGATGCAAAGTCGCTTCGGTATCCGGCACCAGATTATCTGGAATACTGATGAGCAAAGCATTGCTTCCGGAGCTGGTACAAACTTACTTGTACTCGCACGCTCTACAAAAAACGAATCTATGTTAAATCTCCGGGATCATACGAGTGGACGTCGATAATCGAGGCGTCAGTGCTGCCGAGAGATGCATTCGACTTCTCATCATTTTTAAGGCCAACAACCCACAAAATACAGCTACGGATGGCTTCGGAAGACATTGAGAAAGCATGGAGAAGGTGTGGCTAGGGATGTCCACTCGGCAGGAGTTCATCATGACATTACTATGAACGAACTACGTATATTTACCACTTCTTGCATGAGTTCAAGCTGATAATAAATACCAGAATGATATTTTTTTTCGATTGCAAGTTGCCATAAATCATCATTTCAAAAATAATAAGTTACCAGAACATTTAATTTTTTACCATAACATATTGCCATATATATTTTCATCTGAAATATAATGAGTAGCCAGAAACTTGATTTATAGAAGAAACACCTGAATGGTGTTTTACGATTACTGAAAATCGATGGACCAATATTTTTATTGCTTAACGATGGCTTAAAAATATATTTATTCCGGAAACAGGGCCAGAAATAGCTGGCTGTGATAAATTGACTATATGAAGCATTGGGCATTTATGTAAGTGATGGTAAGTTTGAGTGTGTCCGTTGCCTCACTAGAAGCAGCATGGCTGTGGGTGAGATTGTAGAACGCACAGAATGTTGACGCCATTGCTCCCCTGCATGGGGCTTTCACCAACTACAAGACTAAATCGGTTGGGACGTTAATGAGTAATATAATTGATGTACGCACTGTTTCCTCCCAAATACTGGATCCGAGTACAGGTTCAGTCCTCTTGGTGTCAACAAGTCAACAAGAATTCTGAGCTAAAAAAAATGATGGGGTTGCTTTTCGATGTGGAGTGATAGTTAAGGAAAGCAATTATTTTCCCTAGCTGGTGTTTATACTGGATAAAAGACTCTGGCCCTAAAGAGTAGGATCGGGTGCTATATCGTGTGTGGTATGAACAGCTCTTATACCAGTGGAAAACTTCTCGTCGTTTGTCGAACATGTCAATATTCAATTGCCATAATTCTCTACGGAACTGTCTACGGTCAACCGATTTCTACTTTGTGATGTGATCAAGGATCTGGTGTCTGCGGAGCTGCTGCTTAGAAAATTGCTCGCATAACTTGACAGCAACGCGGGCCTGGGCGAGTTCGGTGTCTGTTAGCTGGTCTGACACACTAAGAATCGACTTAAATACTTGTGGGTATCTTTTAACTAGACGATCGATTTGGTGGGTGGCATCCATACACGAATAAAAGAATCCCCCGTTCACAAGGCCTCGAATACTAGCATGGATACGTTCCTTATCGAGTAGATCCCGCTCTGGATTATGGTGATTGATACGTGACGCCCGGTCTTTAAAGAATCTATGCTTGTCTTCACCCCAGAGGACATTTGCAATCCACGGGTGACCGTATTCTTGCCGCATTAGCTAGAAGTGCGCCCCAGCGTGAAAATTGGGTAGTTTATCGACACCTCTAGTGCTTTGAACAAGGTTCTCTGTTAATTTTAATCTTGTAAGTTGAGACGACTAGCTTGTAGTATATCTGCTGAATGCTGGGGTGTATAGTTCGGCGCTTGATTCTGATGCAGCGTCATAGAAAGACTCGTCGGTAGGGATATCTATCTTAGGTGAATTGATGTATAAAGAGCTCCCACTAGCAGAGGGTATTGGTCTTTGAGATAGCTCTGCCCTCGGAGGTGTTGTTTTTGTGAACTGTAAAGATGAGCCAGCTTTTATTAACTGAAGCCAATACTTTCTCCCAGCTAAAATTATATCGTTATACCTAGGCTGGTTAGCAATAAAGAACATCTTTAATAAATCAATAGAGCATTATACCTAGCTTGGTCAGCAACAGAGATTATCTTCGATGAAATGATTGAGCAGCTTTGGGCGAACTGCGCAGAGCAAAATATAATATAATCGATATCATCTCTTAGAATGAGATGGTCGACTACTTGGAGGAGCGCTTCGACTCAATGCAGCAAGATAGTCAGGCCGAACATACAGACAGTGTAACTACTGGCGTAGCAGTATTGGCATATTTATTGAGGCTCTCGCAGCATCACTTGCCATCCAGGATCCTATGTGCTTTTCGATCGACTGGATTTGAGACCAGCGAGTTGGTAGCTGAAGCTTGCGGAACACAGTGGTGAAGGCGGGGAATGCTTTCGTCTGGAGAATCTTGTCGACAATTAAAGCATATAATCGACAACTTAAGCGGAGAAACTCAGAATGCATTGGGTCGATGGGCTGACTAAGGATAGTATCGAGCTCTGGCGCAAGAGTCTCGAGGTATGATGGAGTGTCCGAGATGCCATGATTTTGACACATCCTAACCCTCTCCCCTGCTGTCATTGACTTCATCTCCTCACGAGGTTTGACCAGCTGGAAATAGTAACGCCGCTGGCGGGAATGCTGAGCTACGTCTAGCATGTGTCGGTTGTCACCCGCCTTTGCATAAAAAAATCGACAGGATCTATGTGCCGATGGGCCCTTGAATCCCGAGGCCTCTTGTTGCCCCTTTGTATCTCCAACAATTGCCAGGATAGGTGCAAGCACGGTAGAAACCGTCCAATTAATGTCCATAAGACAGCCACTTCCTAGGTTAACCATGCATGAATGGAAGACCTGTAACGTATTGTCGAGTTTGGATTCATGGGGGCCAAGAACTAGAGAACATGACGACGGGCCCTTCTGTCGTTCTTCAAAGCGGAGTCCAGCTGGCATGAAATAAACACCTATGATATAGTGGTGTTTTTTACGATTCAGTCCAAAGTCGTCGGCGAATATAAAGATTGGTAAGGAGACCGTGTTCTGGCCCACTAGAGTAAGTAAGTGCTCTCTGCCAATCTGCTGTACCTCAAGCTCTCTACGGATAGGATCAGATTCTAGAAACGTGTGAAACCCTTCTTCCTTGTTGTATATTCAGCTAATTTTGACCCCTAGATTCTGTTGGCCCGCGCCTGCCCTCTGAACGGGCCACTTGATGTAGAATTCTGATCTCCTACAGACAGCGGGGCGCGCCAGGATACTAAAACTTTTTTCTTAAATAATGTACTGATTTCTTCGTCAGGGAAATCGTGGGTTTTGTACACAGCATGGTTCGTGTCGAACATCATCAGACAATATCACCTGACACCGCGTCCGCGTTATTTGCTTATGTAATTTATGTTTATATATCTCAAGTAGCTTTTGCAGAGAAAGAACAAGTTTATGTTTAACCATCTTTGATACCGGTAATTCGGACCGAAATTGATCAATTAGGTCAATCGATTCTATACCAAAGAGCTACTGTTTCAGAGACCGTAGTTTTGATTGTGAAGAGTCTACGCCGTAGGTGCCAAATCGTCTGGTTCACAATCCCAGAAATTACTTGACTATACACGCCAATTCCTTACGCCAGGCGGCTACAAAGATAAATTTACACGTCGATCCAATATATCCAGACGATAAACGATCTGTTAAGTAGCAGTCCCACGATGATAACAATAGCCTCGGCGGTAACGAGGAGAAAATAATGACATCCCAAGAATTGGAAGTAGCGACAAAGACCATGATCCTCGCATATATGAATGAAAGGATTAAGGACCATGATATTCACGGTCTCAAAGGAATTGAACTTTTTGAATATTGGAAACCAGATTTCGAAAATTTTAATGCAACCGCCTATAAAAAGACAACTGAAGGAACGAGAATTCTTAGAGATCTCACGCGTAAGAATGGAGTTTATATCCCCAAAAATAGAAAATCTATCGCCGATAATCTCATAGTCAGCGCCAAGGCCTGGACTCCCTGGCCGGTAGATTCATACAATCACAACCCTATTGCAAACCAATCCCCTCAAAATACCCTCTCGAATCTTCTGCCGACATCTAACCCAATCGATAACTTGCCTTCAACATCAGAAAAAGGCTTTAATAAACCGATGACCCCTATCCTTGAACCATCCAATAATGATGAGCCAAAACATGAAACCGCAAAATATACGACCAGTAACTTAATAAGCCTTTCAAAAATATACACGGGGAATCAAAAGTACAGCAAAGAGGGAGACAGTTTCGATTTAAAGTACGGCATTTTTATTAATTTATGTGAGAAAGTAGATATCCCAAGGGAGGAATACTTTAAAGCATTCTCTACAATGTTTACAGGGACGGCTTTAAGACACTAGTATACTTCAATAAAACCTAATCCACGAATTACACAGTTGCCCGAAATTTGTGAAAGCATCCGTCAGACGTTTGAGGGTTCCGAATTTAAAAGAAGTATGTTAACTCGATGGAACAATTTAACTTTCCAAACTATTATTGATGATAACTCGACCAAAAGCATCGAAACATGTCTTCAGCTATTAATAGATGAGCTTAGAACTACTCAAATGTCACTTCCTAGAAACTTTCAGGACGATGCATCTCTACAAAATAAACTCCTAACAGCATGTCAAAGCCACCCATCTTGTTCAATTGCGTGTTCCACGCCTGCAAATTCGTCACTCGCGCTTATCAATAATCTGCGCTCAAGTATCAATACTTTCTTAGCTATAAATAAAAGCAAACAACAAACTCAGTACCTCACTAATTCCGATACTACCAGTAACATGAACAATGTTATTAATGAGGAGCTATTTTTTATCGATCGATAATATCGTGGCCAACAAAACCGCCATTCTGAAACCTCAAAACAAACTAGTGCTAAAAAGTGCTTTATCTGTCGCAAAACAGGTTGTTGGTCGTCACGCCACATGACTGGTGAAAGAGCAAGGGCCAGAGCAAAATTTCATGATAAATTCCGAAAAAGAGCTGATACCCAATTTGATCAGTACGCAGCAGAATTCGAGGGCCAAGAAGAAGATATAGGCAATATCAGCGAAGCCGAAATTAAGGCTATTATCAAAGATACAGAAAATTTCGAAATCACTGACTCCGGGATTTTCATGACTGAAGCTGGACCTCTTGACAAAAATAGTGCGACTCAATTAATTCTTCAGCTTTTTAATAGTTCCGCTTTTCATGCCATACTCGGAAATATTGACGATATAGAAGAAATAACAATGACACCAAGCTCAGCAGCCTCGTTTCTACTAGAAAGCCGCTACGGACCTGAAAATTTTATGGTGTAATGATTGATACTGGAGCCTCCGGGAAGTCAACAGCTGGATATAACCAGTACCTAGCTTACTGTCGTCTATTCGGTGAAACACCGATTAACACGATTGATGAAGGTGCTGTGAACGCCGCTTTTGGAATTGGCTCAACAATATCAATTGGAAGCATTGTCGTTAATACGCCAATTGGAGCCTGTATTTTTCATATCTTAAAAACTAATACACCGTTTTTACTAAGTTTAAACGATATGGATACTAAAGGTATCATATTAGACAATCTACGAAACATGCTTATTGGTGTGAATGGAGTGACAACCCCAATTACTCGTCAATTTGGCCATCCATTCATAATGTGGGGACTTATGGTATCATCGAACTGTTACTTAATAGAGTCAGAATTACGTACCCTTCATCGCCGATTTGGTCACCCGTCAGCAATTAAATTGACAAATCTACTTGAAAGGGCTGGTCATAACAGCTCAGATCATCGGCGAATGTTGGAAAACATCAATAAATATTGTTCAAAGTGTCAAAGATATGTGGGATCACCAATGAGATTCAAATTTACTCTACGTGACGATATCGACTTCAATCATTCAATTTACGTTGACGTAATGTATATTGATGGCTCGCCCGTACTTCACGTTGTTGATGAGGCAACACGTTTTCAAGCTGCAAAATGGCTGAAAAATATGTCTTCGGGTCATATTTGGAATATGTTTCGAGTCGTTGGATTGATGTATACCTAGGCCTCCCCGATATTATCAACCACGATGCTGGAACCAGTTTTACATCCATGGAATTTCGTCAGTCTGCTGAATCATTATCAATAACAACAAAAGAAGTACCTGTTGAATCACCGAACACAATGGGTCTAGTTGAACGGTACCACAAGCCTCTACGCCGTGCATATGAAATCATCAAGGAAGAAATAGATGCAAGCGATACTGAAGAGCAAAAAGGGACTATGTTGCAGATGGCTATCAAAGCCATGAGCGACACCACTGGCTATGATGGGATAGTACCAACGCTTTTAGTATTTGGAGCATTCCTAAGGATCGCTAACATAGATCCTCCAGCACCATCAATTACCAAAAGAGCTGCTGCTTTGAAAAAGGCTATGGCGAAGGTATCGAAAATTCGCGCACTTAGACAGGTGTCAGATGCGCTCCGTACAAGAAATGGTCCAGTCACGTCTGATATAGCTCTTGGATCAGACGTTCTCGTCTGGCAGGTTCATGAAAATAGCTGGAATGGTCCATACAAACTTTTATCAATCACTGGTGAAACAGCTTCTGTTCAAATGCCGCATGGTCCTAGCAAATTTTGAACCACCAACGTTAGAAAATTTAATTCCTCAAATGACTCCCAAAACGAACCTATATCCAATGATCCGGCACTCCGGACCGTTCCAACAACTCAACAACAACCAGCTAGAAATACCGTCTTACCAGCTCGTTATCGAGATGATATATTGTTAACCGGAACCCTTCAACATAATTTTGTAAATTCTCGGCGTAAGAAGTTAAAGTGACTACTGGAGAGAGGAGTTATTGAATTTGTCAATTTTAACGACTTTCCACCTAATCTTCGAGTATTCAACAGCCGTTTCGTGGACCAGATTAAAAATGCAGGAACGGCAAATGCATCTATCACTTAATCTGTAACCCAGAGATTATTCTAGTAACATTCTCTTAGTTCTCCATAATGCTAGAAGATTCCTCTGGTAACTAACTGGAATCTTCTAGAAGTCTCTACAACTAACTCCTAACTACTATGCACAAGCTTTCGTTCATGTCTCATGGAGTTTAAGTGCCAATGTGGCAGTACACAATTTAGCCTGTTATAACATCATACATCTGATATCACAACACTCTTCTCTTGTGACCGGCTGTGTCCGGTAGGTTGTGGCTGGGCAAATCAACTTGGCCCATCCGTTTAGCTGGTCGTGGCGCGACGCGTTAACGCAGTAAATGCCCTGTAGCTGTTAGGCGTGCATAACTGACCGGCCCCGCTTAATAAGCGAGGGTTAGGGGGGCACCCTGCTATGACTACTAGAACTCTCGAGAAGTCTGCAGAAGAGTCGAGAGTACTCCTGATTATTCTACCCCAAGAGCAACAATTATAAGGAGTTAAGGAAAGAACCTTCTGGTGGTAAGGGGAAAACTATAAATATCAGTATTCTAGAGCAGATAGATTTCTTCCCCAGATTTAATATTATCTCATTTTGTGGTATTGCTTTCGTGCAATAACCGTTTGCTTTAATGTTTTACTAGGTATACGATATGGGGACATACACTTGTGAGGGAGCTAAGAATGAATCTAGTTGACCAGAGTAATCTGATGATATGTGGATTGAGTGTAAACAAATGTCCTTCAATGGATAATGTTTTTATATATCCTTATACTCTGATATGGTCCGTGCATAGACAGAACAAACATGACAAACAAAGAGAATTGTACTGTAATCGGCGGGTATCGTCTACCCCCCTCCTGTTAGGAGGGGGGCGCAGCAAAATGCAACAGCTCGGCAAAATGCGACACTTTTCCACACCAAAAATCGCCAGAATCCATCGATTTCAACGGCGCAC
>JAKRRZ010000154.1:0-29885 GCA_022627015.2 Podosphaera aphanis
TCTGCTCGATCACCGACAGTAAATACGCCCTAAATTAGCTCCAAAAACATGACCAGGATATGGCCGGGTCTGGACCCCTGTGTATAATAAAAGGCCATTTACATTGTGGACCCCTGAATGAGAGTACAGCTAGTATTAAACTAGTGCCAAATCAGAATGAAAAGCATATGGTAGCATCCAAATCCCGCCTGGCATCTAGCCGGCGTAAATGTGCTTTCGAAGAGCTTTTTTAGCAAAGCCTCATCAGAAGTCTCATAACGCCTGTGATATCACCCGTGGCTAATCTGTTAGTGAGTGACCCCTACTCATTCTCGAGATCCGGGTGATAATTTTTGATGAAATTGTTTATCTTTCCCATTCGTCCTTTTAGGATTGAAGTCTGGGGAGCAATTAAAATAACTATGCATCCAGAACATCTCTGCAAGATTATTGGCCGCCAACTCACTTCCAAGTACAGGCATAGCTTTTTCTGCTTTCCAGAAAACCCCCCCTTAAACAACCACGCGGTCCATTACTGATTCATATCGACAAAGGAAATATCTTCCACCTCATCACCAGGTCCTAGGCAATATCATATAGTTAGCGACATGCTTGCTCACCAACGTTGCAAGTCACAGACTTTGGGCAAGCACAAGGTAGATCATCTGAAGATTTATTCGCCCGAAACTTTCTTTTCAACTTGAGCCCGGGTATTGATTGGTTTTCTTTTTGACATTTTCATGGGAACGGAAGAGCCTCTGACAACGGTGTTACTCATTTGTCTACAACTCAGGTTGAGCAAAGAGTCAATCTGCTTTCGTTTGCGACCGCTCTAAGCCCAAACCACAGACTCTAAACTAAACAAGAAGCAATATGTATGTTCAGGTTAGAAATAGTTCGCGTCGAGTAATAGCATTCTGTAGGAGGGGTTTTTTAGGCTACTCATCTGTAAGGTATTATCAGTTCGAAATAATATTGTGAAATTCTAATTTAAGTTGAATCTCACTCGATCAGTATCCAAAAATAATAATTAGGATTCTTTCGCTTGGTATCGCACGATGTTGACTTGCTATTTGCGCCATCATTGTTTCTTGGTGTTGATATGTCTTCGCAAAGAATAAGCTAAGGCAAACAGGTGGTCAATCCCTGCTCAGACATCAGACGCTAAATTTGTTGTAGCTTAGCTCAAAATACTTCCTAGGATGAGGCCAGCCATAGACCCCGGTGTATAATAATAGGCTTTTTACATTGTGGACCCCTGAACGAGAGTAGTTGATGGATAATTATCCAGGTCACTCAAAACTACTTACATGGATACAGTACCTGAGGAGAGACCGTTCAATGTCAGCTAAAGCGACTTTGGTCGGCAATAACGTTGTGAGAAGCAAAATGCATTCAACGAATCAAAGAGCTAAAACTTTAGATTTGGTTTGTTAGTCATCGAGTCTCGACAGGGAAGGAAAATATTAGAATGATAAGTAATTCGGGTGGTTGTTCATTTTAAGGTTGTATATTTCTGCTCCATCTCTATTTGGGGGGGGGGGGGCTTTTGTTGATCTTCTCAGACCCGTAAGAATAATTATGAACGGTTTACTGTTGATACTTCATGAAATTGACAGACTATTAATGTCCTTGAGAGAGCACAGTTGTTCGTTTCAACGGTTTGAAAGCTTGATAGCGGTGTCTGGCATTCTATGCATGTAGTTTCTCTTATCTGGCTTGCTTAGAATCAACAAATTTAAGAAATTAAACGTGATTTTAATGCTAACGTCGACCGGCCCGCCATGTCTGTGGTAGATTTAATCAGTGATGATGATGTTGTTCATTATGAATAATAATAACTAAACATATCTTTTTTGTCACTAATTATGCATCTACATGTAAAATGTACCCCCGACCCTAAAGTGAGAAAAAGGTTAAAGTCACAATGAGTGACCCTTTCCCCACCCCCAGACCAAGCCGAAATTTGCATGACACGGAATCCTTAAACTCAATAATCATAACAACTCATCTTCATATCAACATTCGCCGCCGCCCAATTCAAAATCATTTTTCCCTATTGCTTGTATCTAGCCAGGCGTCTCAACCAGATACTATCGCCATAAATTAGCAAGCATTTTGTCCGCAGACCTGAAATTCGAGGCTTTGGGGGTCGGTTGGTTTCATATTCATCTTGTCGCTATTCCAAACGAGGTTGCCCGAGGCACCTGAATCAGGTCGCTGATCTTTTCTTCACCTCTCACTGAATGCACAGTCAACACCATAGCCACTCATTTCCAACTTCAACACGCTCTTTTGGCTACGACGGAAAATCTCGCCTCTGAAGTCACGTTTGTTAACTCCTTAAATATAAAGAGATCCAACTGAGCCGAGCCGAGCCGGATCGAGCTGTATTTTGGCGGCGCGCCGGCACCTTTCTGTAAACCTGTATGGCTTATAGGCATGAATCCAGATCATCCTTACTAAGACTAGGAGACGAGATTGGTTCTAGTCTCGCCAGCGGAGGCTATCGTCACCGTGAAGGTCTCGCACCTTCGTCGTTACGAGGAGAAAAAATGTTTAGGTACGCTGTGGCCAATGGATTTTCCTCCTCCCGCATTGCATTGTCTAATTAATCTAGACCAGGAACACCATGGGCCTGGGCTTTCATGATCACGACCATAGCTCAGGCCCTTCAAGTTCTAGTAATTGAATCGTAGGCACATTCCCTACCTCCAGAAGTTAACCTCTCTCCATGGGCTGACGATATTCAGATACCTCTTTGCAAAATTTCAGTCGAGTCTGAATCCCAACTTAGAGCCAACACCTCTCTCGAAAACGATTCCCACCTATTTAACACTCTTTATTTTCGGATTTCTATATCAGTTACTATTAGTATATGACTCATTGCGCCTCAAGAATACAATTCAAGTTATCGGGTTATGTATCTACAACGTTGGTATGCTCATCTATGCATCTATCCAATATGATCAAATAAATAAAGCCATCATGGGACTGTCGGCAGCTAACTACATTCACCCACACAACAATGTCTGGAAAGATATCCGCCCATTCCTGTTGGCCGTCCCATGCATTATAGCCATATTCACACTTGCGATGTCATTAATTGCGTGGAAATTGTACGATGAATTTGCTTGGACTATTTACAAGCATATAAGCGCAGATTTAAGAATGAAGCGCCGTTTTCTAACCTTTCAGGTATGATACAGAAGTAAAACAAAGAAGTAGATCAAATATCCTGACTAAGAAATAGATTTACATTGCACTTCTTAAGTTTGATTTCTTCTTTTTCCTTGGCTTCACTGTTCAATTTGTGGTAATTGTGACGGGCTTAGCAGATGCTGAATATGCCCTTACTATTGCCGCTATACCTGTAACGGTGTTCATCCTCACTATGGCCGCTTTCTGGACCAGACGAGAGAACAAACTTGGAATGTTGATCACAATCTTCCTTTACTTCTGTGGCTTGGCATATTTTATCTTCAAGCTCGCTCGAATGTACCAAGGCTCTCACGAACTGAATTACCTTCCGGTTAGGAAAAGCTTAACCAGTTTTGCTGTCCTCACCATCATCTTAATCATCCTAACGATTATTAACGCTTCCGTCTGTACGGCTAATTTCGGACTCGGCCTAAAACCACATATCATGAAGCGAAAAATTGGTGGAGAAGAATCAGCCGAAAAAGATAACATGACTGAGTTACCAGATCTCAAACATGGACCAGTCTCAAGCCGGATGACTATTGATTAGATTGAGACCGGGCTGTATAGTGAACATTTGAGAAGCAGCTGATAAAGCCTGACGATGTAACGTTACCACCTCCTTAATGTTCGTACGACAATTTCTTTCGTCTTTCTTTTAACCTCTGCATTGCATGTATTGAGTGAGCATCGTGGCTTTTAAAATCCTCAAGGCAGGCTGGCCGTTTATGCTTTGATTTACGTAATCATACCCTGGATGGCGTTTGTCGATTCGTGTAGGAGTCTCGGGGAGGATAATTGAAAAATTCTGAATGAGTTGTGTTTTGGGAATCACGAATAAATAACGCTAGAAATCAGACAGATTGGTTAGGACCCGCATTGATTGCCCATTCTCTTTATACCTTACCTTTCTTAGATAGTGCCGGTAACAATTCCAAACCTTCGAAAACAAGAACGTTCGTGACCAATATCCTTCACCTACTACGGTCGAACCTATCTACATAATACTCCGTATATGAATATACACATGTCGGTGAATATGGATTATTCATTAAAATCTCCTCTATGAATAAATATTGTTACTAACATATTCAGGTAGGGAGTTCGGCTATTCCCATTGTATATGTATTTGCCTCAAAATTCTATTAGGAACGCATTTAGTGGCTTCCTAAATTGTTATACAGTTTCACAAATGTTGCTTTACGAGGCAGTTTCGAGTTAATCATAAGGGTACTCTGGTGCGATCCTGTATTTTATTTCTCAGTTTGTGTAGATATTGCACGTTGCACCACGGTAATTCCTTCATACAAATTATAAGATTTATCGGCTTTAAATTTCGGGTGGTCCCGATGGTCGGCCTCCTATAACGTAACGTATGGGCTAACCGGACACGTAAATTAAATTTCTACTTGGAACTTATCCTATAAGCCACACTGTTGGATGGGCTTTATCACGTAGGTGGTGGGTGAAGCAAGTGCAATTGGATACCGTATGATGTTGTTGTGATTGTGGGTTACGATAGCTATCCATCTATGCGCGTGCGCGTCAGGCCCACGTGAGCGGGCGGAACGACTAATACTCCGATTCCCAGAAACTGGGTATAGCTACACACACAATCATTAAAATAAAGATCTTAATTTCTGAAAATATTCCCCGTATCCTCAAATTCAGTACTTGCAATTACTTCCGCAATTTTACGTTTTTGTGATCGTTGTTGTGCCCTTTTCTCCTTTGACCATTTCTCTGCCTCGAGCACGAGCTCTAATACTTTCTTGATTTTACTCTCAAATCTACCCTGTAATTTCATTTTTATGCCCGAAGTACTTTTCTATTGATTCTTAAGTTTCCTCTCTGTACTCGGAAGTATCTTTCAGAAGAATGGATATCTCTACGTTTTGAGATTCGAGAGAGTGAAGTCGGTATTTGCAATTGTGAAAACGTGCCTAAAACATGTCAAACTATTGCAACTGACATGAATAGTATTCTTTAATGAAAGAATATCGATTTAAGAACCTGAAGAGCCATTTGTGACCCATATAATGGGGTTCAGGAGATGATGTAGCCTGGAGCGACGCGACTGGGACTCGTCTACATTTTATCTTCAAAGCTATTTTTTCAACAGAACTGGCATCGCAGAATACCTAGTTGCTTCTAGACAGTAGATCTACCCAACTAGAGTCACCTCTTCGGCGCTTGATAAATCCAGAAGTGATGTGTTGGCACTAGATCGCCATTGATGTTCTACTAGCCGATTATTGAGAGTTGACCATGCTACTTTAACGTGGAAGCAGCACTCTTAATCGAAATAATTTCATTAATTTGTAGTACCTACATGACCTGTAGATTTTCTTTACTCTGAATATTTTTTCGAGTATTTTTACAGCCCATTTCGAAATTTATTCAGAGAAGAAGTGATTTAATTTGGTGTCCGGTTAGCCCATACATTACGTTACTACATTAATTACTTGGGGGTTCTGTATCAACGTCGCCCTGGTATTAAAGTACAGGGGCACAAGCATGTTGTTCACACAAGTACTAATTAGTACATTGCCCATTTTAGCTTATTTCCTTTTTTAGTCTAGATTATGGATAGGCCAAATAAATTTACGTGTGGATTTATCAACTCAAAAATGTATGTTGGTTGTTTCAGCTACATTTCAAAACTGTTTGTCTGATACTCTTATAACCCCCAACACCATCTTCGACTTTGAAGTCATTCACACACCTCAGCATTTAGACCCAGAGAAATTAGCGGTATCTTAGATACATTATTGCTATTAAGAATGTCTAAAAAAAGATCTAACCCTAAATCTGAGGTTGAAGAAGAAAATGTCCTTCGCGCTATTAATATGGTAGAAACCGGGGATTATAAGGCCCAGCAAGCAGCTGAAATTTGTTGTACTTCATTCCATAGGGTTAGAAGCCGTCCGTTTACGAGGTCATAAACTGAAGCATGAATGTAACGGATCAAATACACTGCTATTCGAGGAAGAAGAGAAAGCTTTATGTCTTTGGATAGGCTATCGAAAAGATATATTCCTCTATCCTTCTCGTGCGGAAATTGAAGTGGAGGTTAACCGAATGCTGGCATGTCGCTAGAAGCGTCGTCTGGATCAGTAACAAGATGGCGAAGAATTCGTTGGGGCATCAGAGGAAGACATCTCATGCATTCCACCTCCTCTCTCTTTCACAGAAGAAGCTGATTTGAATAATTTCAATCAGTAACAAGATGAAGTTAATGACTGTGATTTAAGTGGGATTTTACAGAAAGAACTACCGCGAATGTGGTAAAAGATCGGTTACAAACTTTCTCCAACGTTACCCAGGATACAAACTTCGTACAGCCTCAGCTCGGAATATAAAAAGATCAGCAGTTGAGGAAGAATCTCTAATTGAAACATGGTTTAGCAGAGCGGAACAAAAGCTCACTGAACTTAAAGCAGACGAAAACATTATCTATAACTATGACGAGCACAAAATCCGGATAGGGGTCGGTGGGAAGCAAAAGGTTGTCGCTCCTATGGATATTAAACAGCCAGCTCTTGGAACTCAGACTGGACGTGAGAGCGCCACAATTCTTGAGACCATTTGTGCAAATGGAAAATTTCTGCTACCACTAATCATTTTTAAAGACAAGTTTGTCCAAGCAAAGTGGATCTATGAACATGCGAAGCAAAACTTGCCGAAGGACTACCTAAGAGCGACGTCTAAAAGAGTCGTATATTGACGGCGAGCTATTCTATGGATGGCTACGTCATTTCAATCTCAGAACTCGTAAGTCACTCCAATCACCGGACGACTGCCGCATTCTTTTCCTGGACAATGCCGGCGCACATGTCACAAACCAATCTCTCTTGGCTCGTTTATCCCGCACTCAACCCATTTCTCTCAACCCCTGGATAAGATAGTGTTCTCCCAATATAAGAAGCAAGTTGTAAAAGCAGTCGTCAGAGCTTATCAATTTGGAACCGATAGTTATACTAAGGTTAATCTCCTCAATGATATCCATGAGTTACGGTTTTTCCCTATTAAATGATATCAGCTGATTAATTACCAAACTTATTAGCTACGTTGCAGAAGCCTCCAGCCAGCAATTACAAAGTATGGTTTCAGAGAGACTGGGCTAGTACTGTGGAACCCTGAATGTGTTCTTGCACTGTTACGACTAAAGATCCAAGAAGAGAATGCATAGATGACTGGTGAAGAAATGCCTACCCTGAAACGTCGACGTTATGGTGAAGAGATTATGAAAACACCGACGAAGATAAGAGACCTCGAACTTGCGTCTGCTGAATTTATCGAACCCTACCTAAAGCAAGTGGGAAAAGATTATCCTGGCGTTGCTCGTGTATTAGGCGAGAATGTCAATAAAATCATAAAGTCCGCTACCGTGTCTCGAACGACTATTGATAGTTTGAACGCGATCATCAAGGCCCGCAAGAAGATTCACAGTCAATAGGCATACCAAATTAAGGTATCGGGAGCATTAGAGGTTGGTCAAGGTTGCGAGATGATACAGCATCAAATGATCAATGAGGGAAACAAGATACGCGCCAGAAAAATTCGAGAAGCACGGCGTTCTATAACGAAATGGAAACCAGCATCCAGTAATGCCGCTGTAATTGCCGCAGTCGAGACGAGGGTGGAAAAATTGAAAGCTTGCGATGCTTTGTCTTTTGTCGAGTCGATTACAACAGATCGAGAAGAGGGTGTGTGAGAAATGAGTTTCGCTTCGAAACATGTCTTAGATTTGTTAGTTTCGCGTCAAACGGGACATAGCTTGTTGAAACAAACGGTTGATTATACATGACTTCATGACATATGTATCTTAGCAAAAAAATACCTTAATTAGAAGGGGGGGAAGAATTTTCCTGGGGGGATCGAAAAGAAAAGCTATTCTTTTGCCTTTCTAACCAATGAATTCATCATTTAAATTCAAATAAGGTGGGAGCATTAATTGTGTTTTCAAGCCGACGCACAGTTACAGTGATAGTGGTAGCGAAAATGAAGCAGATAATTAAATATGCATGTAAGCTAAAAGCCCTGGAAGCGATGCACCCTTACAATCGTCGTACTCTTCCACGAAAAAGATATTCTAAACTTCTCATTATTTCCCCTCCCCTACGTAAATAAAAATCTCCCTGAATTCGAGTATAATTTCAAGTGCTCTCAAAAATCCTGAATCTGAAGAATTTTTTCAAAATAAGATACTGGAAAGATGTGAAATATATCTGAAGCTACTGTCAGCCATCTCCAACATGATTGCACTTCAAAGCACAATGCTCTTGAATCCGAGCAACGATGATTAAAAATACAAGAGGAATACCTTATTGAGTGGAAACTCTAGCAGGATAAAGAAAGATTTTCTCCAATTCGCACTTGTGCGCGAGAAATAGCGATCCGAACTCTTCCCAACACTCTGGAGCACGAGCGGCTGGGGAAAAAAGGGCCTCAAAAGTTCCGGAGCCGCACGCCACACGAAAGAACATGGATCGATCGAAAATTCCAAGCTTCGAGAATTGAGGGGACTCTTTCAGCTTTTCTTTCTCGCTTCGACACCTGGTTCCAGTAGATGTGAAGCCACGGCAATATCCGGCGACGGAATTCCGGGATACGGATGAGCATGGCAGTGCTGTCGGAGTTTTGGTTGGCGCGATAGTATTGACATGCTCTGTCGCAAAATAGACCTATGTTCAATCTCAGGAATCGCGCGAAGGAGTGTCGATGCTTATGACGATGAGACCTACCAGGACTTTTATTCGACCTCTCATTCTTTTTCAGAACAATAACCCACCCAATTCCTGGTTCTTAAAAATAAGTCTTAAATAGCAATTTACTTTATCTCAAAACTGATGGGCTAATAATTATATTGCTATGTGATTGCTCAAAATTATGTTTGTCCCGAAAAGCAGCCAGAAACAGGTAGCCATCACCTTCGGATTATAGATAGCCGTGGCAGCTATACCAATCCTGAATTTTTTTTCTGTATAAGCAAAGCAATATTCAGCTGCTCTTCTTGCCGATATATTCGAGCCATATCCTTCAATCTTCAGACTTAGTTATTTTTACTCCACAAGTCAAGCTATCTAACTCAGATTATTTCCGAACTGGCGCATCTCGACAACGGTAAAGAAACCTAGGTTCGTTTATTGTGACTATCTTTTCTGAATAAATAACCTTAAAAGTCGAGTATTTTGCTCCAGCTGGGAGACCATTACACGTCCACGATTAGACACGTTCCGTACGACCCTGATTCTCTCCCTTCCGCCGTCTGCTGCCCGCCCAGCCAGCCAGCAAGATCCTTCCCGCCGTTGGTATCCATTTATCGATCGACACACAGCAGCGCTGGCGCCCGGCCCCCGGCCAGTGAGCGCAGCGCCACGCCGTGCCGCAGACCACGAGCAACGGGGGACGTGCTAGATACGCCGGGAGTTTATGAGCGAGTTGCAGCTCTGCAGGTCACTATACAATGCCAGATCGCGTCGACGAGGGACGACGACACGCACGGCACACGCCGGCAGGCACACACGTACGCATCCGGACGCGATCCCACGACCGACCGATGGACCGAAAAGACGCCCTTTCAACATTACACCGCCGCGTCCCGTCATGGTAACGTGCTGCGTCACCGGCGTCGTGGGATCCATAGGATTCAGAAATGCGTCATGGTCGCGCTCCATTGCTTCAGACGTCTTCCGTCGGCTGATGTAGGGGTCTGTCACGCCCACGACCTCAGAGTTACCGGTATCAATTCCGGACTGCAGCGTCGTGACAAACGGGCAGGTAACGACGACAGCGGAACACCACTTGCGCGCCATCACTTCCTCCTTCATCCGCGACTAAGCCCCTCGTGCGGCAAACGTGTGCGTCTGCATCATGAGAGGCCGAAATGACTCGATGGATGCTAGATGATACCCCCTGAAGGCAAATCGGCCCATATCTACGACCGCACTCGCTCTTCCCCACACCCGCACGTAGACGTGAAGAATTGTGCCATCTGAGCTATCGACGGCGCATATGCTGCTACCTACGATCCAATTATCTGCACAGGCACGTCTCTATCCGCACCGCATCGGTGGAATCTCAGCTAGGTATACAAGATGGATATTTTACTGTGAAAATATACCGAGTAAGCTGTATTTGTACAACAATTTTATAGGCTTATGTACATTTATTATGAATGCGTATGGTACTTTTGGAGTGGTGAGAAGGCGCTAGTAGTTTTCCACAAGACGACCAGGTCATTAATGTTTATAACTTGTGATGAAGGAGCGGTTTTAATATGTAGGAGCTTATTTTTATCAAATCCATGCACCCGACAAATCGGTGCTAAGAATCATCTTTCCGCAGTTTGTGGTAAATTCGGTGTACTTAGCTTGCGACTACATGAGCCTAAGCATTATAGAGCTCCGTATCCAACGATGCCTCGAATAAAACGATTTTTGACCGCCAATATATTTTACGAGACAAAGCTGAATATTCTGAGGACGTGACTAAGCAAAACTGTAAGAGCTTTTGTAAAACTCTGACTGATGATTATGAGCTATTTGATTTCAACGACGATTGACCTTCAATTCGTGTCATGTAGCACTTGGATTGACATATTTTTATTCGTACCATTGGTGGCTTTCTTGCCTATTTTCTTTCGTCATCTTATTTTCCCCTGCTTTTTGCGTTCTCCGTGTGGCCAAGGCGAAAAACTGAATTTTCTCTGATGCGAGACGAAATTTGAATCAGGGCGACAAACTTGGAGCTCTGTTGGCTGATTAAGACTTATTTAAGTAAAATCAGCATGAGTCGAGTCCGAGATACCTGAGTAGAGCAAAGTCAAGTCGTAGGGTTACTGAAGCTGATGCTATTGAGATATATTATTATGTCTCAAAAATTGATTCATTTTAGGGCTGCAGTAGTAGCTCACTGTAGTGGCGGTGCTCAAGGTTTAACTTTGGAGCTGTACTATAGAGCTGAGATTTTGTGGTCGGATCTTTGTCTCGTGGTCTTTGTGTGTTGGTTGATATGGGGCATGGGTTACTCATGGTATAGCCCTAGGTTATTCAGTGTAGCCAAAACCACCCTGAAAAATAGGGGCTTTTTTTAATTCTCGCCTCTTGATCGTAACCGTAACGATCATGTCTAAATAAGTGTAGACGGCAAGTTTTTGCAGAGATTTTATGGCTGTTTGGAAGCGATAATTCTTATTCTCTGAATGAATCTCCGAATGTTGCCGCAGAGGCAGTATCTGGCAAACGTGTTTTTTTCTTCTCCTTTTTAGCCCAGCGAAGTCCACATGCATTACAGAGAGTTTTGGGTCCGCTTGGGCCTTTTCTCCATTCAGGTGAATCAATTATGCCTGTTAAAGTTAGATTTTACGAAAATATTAGAATGTGAGAAAAAACGCACCACAATCCGTGCAAACATATTCATCCGGAAATTTAGACTTCTTCTTTTTGTCACCTTTACCTTCTTTATCTAAAGGTATTGCGATACCAGCATCACCTGTAACAAGCATTGGGCTCTGGGCACCAGTGCTGATTCCCTGGCTTCGTTCTCCTTCACGATATCGTAATCCCGTTAACATCTCGATTGATTCGATTCGATTCGCAGCATCAAAACGCGCCATTTTATCATGAATGGAGTCTGGTCTGAAGCTGGCATTCGATTTTTCTAAAGCTTGTTTCGTCAACGGGGCATTTTTTGGTACAGCTGGTGGTGGCATTGATTGAATGTTAGTGTTCGAATGCTTTTGCAGCTTTACCGCTCGATCATGAACCAAGGTATCAGAATACCCAATGTTTCTTCCATCACCGTCGTGGGAATTTATAGATCGGTCTGGTCTCTTGAGCAACTTTCTCTGTGATTCATCTTTCTCTTCCTTTTCTTCTCTTCGAAGGTCATTAATTCGTTTCTTGAGGCGTTGATTCTCTGTCTTATGCTCGAGAAATGAATCTAAGAGTGCCGAGTTTTTAGTAGGGTAGGGTCGTGCCATCATAAATACACCGCGACAAAAACCAGCACTTGAGTTTCCACCAAATGCTGCTACTTCGGTTCCCGAGTGTGGATGTCCGAGTGATTCGAAGATCGCATGGGTATCGTCCTTTTTTCTGAAGCGGTAATAGAATCTCAATGGATGCCCGCTTGATATGGATTCATTGAATTCGCGCATGAACATTCCGCTATCGTCAGGATGGATGAAGTCGACAATAAACCGGCCCTTCAACTCTTGTTCGGAGTAGCCAGTCAAGTGCTCACCACTTGGAGAGAGGTATATTATTTTCCCATCGGGTGTTAACACATGTAAGAAGTCCTTGATTTCTTCTATTATTCGCTGTGGCCAATTTTTTCTCTTCGTAAATTCGCTGACTCCACTTATCCGATCCTGTGCTACAGGAGCACTAAAGCTTATAGGCAGAGGACCAGCTCCCGGGGTAGAGTTGTTGAGGTTATTCGTTGGATTGGAGAATGAGGGATTAACATACTCAAAAGATTCTGTTTTTCCATCTTTCGCAGGTACTCCTTGGATAGAGCTTGGACAGAAATCAGTCTGAAGTCCAAAGGGTATGTTCTCTAGGTCACTGTAGACGCTTCCATCGAATATCCAAGGTTTTGTGTGATCGATGACATTCAGAGGTTCCTTCTTGTTACTTAGCATTTGCTATCGAAGAGTAAGAGGGAAATTACCTGTGAGACGGTTTGACCACCAGAATTTACAAAATATTCAGAGTTCATCATAGTTAGCTTGCAAATACTAAATTATCATTTTGAATGTCATAAAGCTCTCATGAGGGTCGCGTTTCCATATAATTCCATAAGTTACTTAGCTGTTTAGAATGCTATGCTGAACCAGGGTCCGTGTTTTTTTTGGTCACGTGCTGCGACACACGGACTTTCTGTACCAAAGCGCGTCGGGATCAGACTCCCGGGCTTCCATGATAATTCGACTTGCGCGTAATGGGGAATTTACACACTGATACAGTAATTATTACGCATGCACATTGAGTTTATGTTCGTCATTATTGGATTTGAAACAAGACAGAGGTGATCATAAAGAAACAGTTGTTTTATCAAAAGGCATCCATCCTCCTTCCTCACGGTCGGGCGGAATAAACGGTGCGCACCGATGAAGATCCAGGAAAAAAGGGCGACTGTAAATCATGACGTAGGTTTCTCTGTCTGTCCTATAGCACCACTAAAGACATGTAGCCCGTCCTTGTTCGTTATTCTCCATTCATCACATCACAACTTACCTACATGTACTTGTAATGAGACTCATCACTACATGTAATGAGAAATAATAATTAGCTTGGCGTCAGAACGGAGTTTTGAAATTCCGCTTTAAGGCCGCTCGCAGTGTTAAGCGGTAAATCAATGGTATATGTTGATAAAAACGGTATTTAAGCTGTTGATTCAGCCTCCGAGACCGTTAAGAAATTTTTAACCGAAGTTCAAGACAGGGTCCTCGCGCTAAGGTACCTGATAACGATTAAGGTGTAGAACTAGAGTGTGGTCATTGATTAAGTTTACCAAAAGTCAAATTAAAATCGCGCTCTGATTCAATTAGTTGCAACTTTGGATTAAATTACTCCTGTCTAGGTAATTTTATCCTTGTATCTACTGGTACTCTCTCTCAAGGGCCCTGAATATGAAAGTCTATTGACGACAGGGGTTCTGCCATACAAATTTCTATGAAATGCTTTTTTGGCTAAGCCTATTTCGGATATGATACCCGTCAATTTGTACTGTCCTACAGGCTTAAAGGTTGTTAAGTCGGATTAGCGTCATGGCTTCGAGTCGGCTTTGCCGAAACTCGCTACCTTATCTGGGCATGATTCACGGCGCTACAGGGGGTTTTTCTCTTGGCGATGACATTATGTTAAGCCTTAATGGACTGGTAATTTCGTGTCTATGGAGCAGCTAAACTAAGCTAGACTAAATAACTGAAAGAAATCTCAACAGATGGGTAGGCCTCGAATGGACCAACCAGAGCCACAGTACGTTGTTAATTCCCCCGTTCACATCAGGCATGGCCAGCCTGTCACTTTTCAGACATGTTGGGAGGGACCAATTGAGTTCGTATCCAGAGGACGGTGATTGACTCACCGAATCCACCTCTGAGTTGTGGGAGTTCCACACACACTGCCTCGATCTGGGTTAATTCAGGACTGCCACTGCAGCTTACAAGTCTCCCATCGTACCTCTATAGACGAGACAACGGGCGCCGTGAAAAATCGTCAGGAGAGCAGGTTTGAGTGCCTCTCTTGATTGAATATCAGATATATAGCCCAGCTCTTCTTCTAAGCTTAGGTGGAGCCTTTCTGTGACCTAAAGAATGATCCCGAGAATATCAATTCACTTGGCTGAAAGGTAGCACTCATCTTGCTCATCGCCGGGCTAAAATTCTTCGTTAGAAATGATGTCCTGAAGTAGATTGGGCTTACTTTCCTCCCCTTTAACGTGCGTGCGTGCGTAATGTACACCAGTTGTCAATAATTCATAAGCCGTGACTCAAGCTCTGCAGCTGAAATATCCACCTGGCATGGAAAACGGGAAAATATCCTTTGTTTGTAAGGAGAAACAGATACTTGAGTCGCTGTTCCAGATTGAGGAGATTGAGTTGGTTGATGTTATGAGTGTGGTGTTGTGGTTCTGGTTGGAGACCGTGGAATGGGAATAAACCACCTAGCCTTCTCGGGAGTATTAAGCGAAAATATACTAGGAAGACGCCTGTAATATCGACATCTAAAGCTACACAACCAGTAGGCCTGTAGGAGAGTATGTCTTTCGTGTACAAAAAATCCTGAGTGTAATAGCGTCGTTTTGACGTTGTGTTAGGAGCTAATCTAAATCTAGTAGTACTAATAGAATAAAAATAATTACTTAGTAAAAAAGTACTGATCAGATTAAAACCTAGTGGCGCCGCCGTGAGCATCCAAGATATATATTTTTTTTTTTTAAATCATACTTGTGTATGCAGCCTGAAGCTATGACACGTATGATTACGGAATGTGTGTTTCTCATAGAATGACTCATTTTGACGTTCTGGAACACTCATACTCAGATTTCATTTGCAGATACCACTACGAGGATAACGTCTTGCGACATGTAAACTCTTCCGTGAATACCCACCACAGGGAAAAGCGGGAAAAACCCATGGTTATCTGAATATGCTTTCACCAAGCTATGAGAAAAACACCACCGCGAGAGAGTGTGGTTAACGGGTCTTACTGGATTCGAACCAGCTTTCTCCTGTCTCGAGTGGGGCATGTGTCCAAGCTGCCTAGACTCTACTTGGGAGAACGGCCCGGACGGTGTACCACACCACCATCCGACCCCATCCAAGATAGCCTGGCACCTCTCCGGCATACTTCTGACGAGATTTTTCCGAGAATCGAGGCTAATGGAGTACCAGGCCTCTAGAATAATCAGCCTAAGCTCGGCAGACGTTCGCTCCCGTGCAATTTCAAGATCTTAAAAATGGGCTTCAATAAAATCTTTCATCTCGCTCCATACAGCTTCAATAGGATTAAGGTCTGGGAAGAATGCTGGCCAAACAATAGGCTCAACATTATTAACTCTCAGAACTTCTCTTGTAAATGCTGCTTTGTTTGGTGGCGCGTTATCATGCATGAACTGCAATATGGGATTGGCCGGAATGCAGTCAATGACAAGAGGAACGACATGTTCACAGTACTTTAGTGAGGTTATCGATTTCCAGTTTTTCTCCCAGAAGAGGCAGGGTTCTTTCTGTCGCCCTGAAAAGGACCCCCAGAACATCCAGGTAGTCCTTTTCTTTGTCTTATCGACAAGGCAGGTTTTCTCCAACTCATCGCCCGGCTTTGTAAAATTTTCACTCATTTTTACCGCAGTCATCGACAAGGACGTGACTTACTTCCTTGTTTCGTAGACATCGAAAAGGATGTGACCTTTGTTCCTCGATACGTAGAAATCTCGGTGCCTACCATCGGTGACCCAGGATTTGTCGGTCCAAAGAAACTTCATCCAGTCATCATAGACCTAATCAAAGCGGTCGGTAACCTATTCCAGCCGTTTTCTCATTTTCCTCGCTTAGAGAAGGCTTGGCCCGAGATAAACGCCGAAAGTAGCCTCTTCCCGAAGCGCGCTCTTTATAGCGTACGGACCCACTTTCCAGTAAGCAAACCTAGTGGTAAGGTCGGTATACGACATCTACCGGGTTTCTTTTATCGAACGCACAAAAGCTTCTAGTTGATCACCACGACTTTGAAATATTTTTCGATATTTGCCGGTAGCCTTTTTGGGGCTCTAAGTGTTAGGGGCTGTGCCCGTGTTGGGGTTAGTCGCGAGGACTATCCCAGTAGCGCCTGGACAGGAGGGAATTGCCGAGGTCCGAACTCGAGCACGCGGGACGGGCGGGGAGACTTAGCCAGTGCTAGGGGCAAGGATCGGCAGGAGGATGGAAAACCCTCGGATACGGAAGTATGGGGAAGGGGGACATCGGGTGCGTTAGCGCAGGGCGCAATATGTATATTAGGAGAGGGGAACGCCTGTAATTGGTTGTCTCAAGAGAAAAAAGATTAATTTTATCCTGGAAGCGCAAACTGCGCAAACTGTTATGTGTCACGTGATATAAAGAGTAAATAGGGAGAACAAGTCAATCGTAAAGATTATTCAACGCTTTTTCTGTTTTCTACAATAGCCATCTGGGCTGGCCCTAGATAACCTTCTGTGACCCCTTACCATACATGAGCTATTCAACATCAGACTACACAGCCTCGGCTCTAGCATCTTCTATACTACACCAGAACATTACCTCAAGGTTCTGGTGCCTTCTAGGCTACCCGAGTCATGATATAATAACTCCCGTACCCCCTGTCGCCGATCATAATCTCGCCTACGGACTGTATCCGCGTATGCAGACATAATTCTGCTTACACGCCCTCTCAGTACTTAGGCGATGAAACATGTACATCCCTCGATCCCAGCTGTTCGATAAACTTCCTAAATGATTCTGTTGTGAGAGGTTTGGTCATTCCATCCGCAGGGATTATCCTCTGATGCAATCTGTCATATCTCAATATTCTTACTTCGAACTTCCTGTACAATATAATGATACTCGATACATACATGTCGTCGCCCCGAAGTCATAGCATTATCTACCGACCATTTCATTGCGCCAGTATTGTCTTCCAGAATCGGTATAGGATCATTGGGCATGTGACCGAGTTCAGTTAGAAAATTTCTGATCCAAGCGCAATCTTTGGTGGCTTCAAATATTGAAGCATATTCGGCTTCGCATGTAAGTGTGAAGACCGCTGTTTGAAGTTTGGACCTCCGGATTACAGGGCAGCCTGCCATGAATATGATGTAACCTGTTGTCGATTTTGCGGTGTCAAAATCATCTGCGAAGCTCGAATTGACGGCACAGTGAATAACATACTCCCCAAATTCTTGAATATGGCGATGATTTTTCTTGTAGAACAATCCTCTACCTGAACACGTTGAGAGGTACTTGGGGAATTTGTAGTGCATGTTGATAATGCTGTGGTGAAGGGTTGCATATGAGCCTCGCCATCCTAGAGGTCGCTTGAGCCGAGTCTCTTGGTCGAGCATCACTGACCCAGTGGGTGAAGACCTTCTGATCCTTACACTAAGGAACCAACTGGCATCTCCCAAATCAGTTAGAGCTACTTCATTATTCAGAGACTTTACCAAGTCTTGAAGATCTCGCTTGTCGGGTCCAAAAAACATGAAATCGTCGACGTAAGATGCCACGATTATCTTTCTCGACTGATTTTGATATATCGCATTGTCGAAAATCAGATGCTTAAACCCATGTTTTTCCATTATCCCTCTAACCTTCGTCTACCAACAATTCCCCGATTGCTTCAATCCATACAAAGGCTTATTCAACCTAATGACACTCCGCTCAGTGTAGCCCAGCTTCCTCACGTAATCTGGTAATTGTCTGAGATAATCCTTAAACTGAGGAAACTGTTTCATGAAAATGGTCTCCTTAAGATCTCCAGCGAGATAAGCTGACATGAAGTCAGCCAGTAGAGTATACCATCCATTTAGCGTGGCCAGCGCTATCAGAATCCGCCAACTTGCCGACCTAGCTGTCGTCGACGAAGTTTCGTTATAGTCCACTCCCAGTGTTTGTGTGAACCCCCTGGCTACTATCCTGGCCTTATACTTGTCAAATTCCATGTTTGACAAGTACTCCCTTTTTAAAATCCACTTAGCAGTGACAATACGCCCTCTATCCTCTGGCAGAGCGTCGACGAACCTAAATGTATCTCGGGAAAGACATCCCGAGATCTCAGTATTCATAGCGTCAATCCATTTATTCCTTTCAGGCCCCTTCATGGCCTGACTGAGACTTGGCTCATCAGCCATCGATGAAAAAATAAAGTCTTGTGAGTCATGGCGAGTGGTAAGCACTCTGTATACTTCATCACCGTCACTCGAGTGACTAAACTGGTCGTGATCGATCGCCTTGCGAATAATACTGAAAACAAATATGTTGTTTGCGGCACCTGGTCTTCCAGCTAACGAGCCAAAATGTCTTCCCGTCACCGCGTCGCAGAAATCCTCTACGACTTCTGGGATGTCGTCTGGGTCGTTCCTTGAACCACCATCTCCAGTGTCCGATAGTAAAGCAGTCAATTCAGCATCGACTGATTCAGGCGCTTTAAGCATCAGAGAAAAACTATTTTCATACCGCCGCTGAATTGTTCGCTTGGGCCATCCTCGCCCTCTAGGAGCTGACACTGACAACTCCCGACTGTCCGGCAGATTGTAGTCTTGGTTTCTGGCGTAGTCGTATTTTCTCGTCTTCAGTCTATCCTGCACATGGTTGAGCAGGGATCTAACGATTTTCCTAGGGTCCGCACCTCCAAAGCCAAGCTCCGAACTTGTATTCTCATAGGCGACTACGTGTGGAGTGATCAGAAACCTTCCTCCATCCAGGAGCAAGACCAGCCGATTCTTCGTTCCTCTATACCCAGGAAATACACTTCTTGTACCGTTGGCATCCAACTTCTCTCCAGCTATCCGGTGACTTGCGTCGATATGGGTGATGCAAAGACTTCCAGGAATTAACGAAAGATCTATCCTGATCTTCGATTATTCCGGATCAAACTGCGACCAATACACTTCCTATGGCGTTTTATTTCCGTCGACAGAACTCTGCGAAGTATAGTTCAGAGTATAGCACGCCATCTCTAACATGCAGTTCCAGAATACTGACGGCACTTTCATCTGAATAATGTAGCAACGTGCTGTATCCTGAACAAACCTGATACCCCGTTCTAAGACTCCACTCTGATATTAATTGTCCGGTGCCGATATAACTAACTCTATCTCTTGCTGGGACGCAAATTCTTGAAATGAGGCAAGTCCCCAATCCCTTCTCCCATCAATTGTGATACGCTTCACCTTGAGGTTATGCCGCCGTCTCAAGTCTGAGTTAGCGTGGGATAGGATTCGCTTTAACTCTTCAGCTGCCTCATTCTTCCTCTTCAAAGCGCGGAAAATCCGGAACCTTGACACATCTTCTGTTGTTATGCAAAAATAACTGTGTCCCTCGATGGAAGTCGGATTTAATGTACCAAAATCGCAATGCCAACCCTTACCAACGTTCTCCATCCGTAGAAGTCGCTGGTTCGTGGTATACTTCAGTGATTTTCCCATGTCACACGCCTTGCAGGGTAGGCTTTTGATTTCCGACACTTCAAGATCGATCCCAGCCGAGTTCTTAATCATCCACCTCAGTCTCACAGCACTTAGGTGACAAAGCCTTCTATGCCATAAGGTAAGTCGCTTCATCACGTCATCTGACATCACGAAACAACCGTTCGTGAAGCAAGCCCGGTATGCTCGGATAAACGATGCTTCGTCTTCTAAATATCTCTCCTTTATGATCTTAGGCTGAGCTGTGATGGAGCTCACACTTTTGTTCTTCGCAAGCAGCTTTATTGGTTCCGGGTGGTTATACAGCCACAGGAAAAATCCTCGTCTCTCAGCACATATGTGAGAAAGAACCTCCCCATTCGGGTCCACGATTTGCTCATCCTTCAACCGACCACCTTTTCTATAAAATCTTTCACCACTGACCACGTTGAGAGGAAAGTCCTTCAAAAATGTACCGTACTTAAGTCTCATCGTAGACTTTCTACCATTGGGACCAGTCAATGGCAGCCAGACCTCACCCATGCTCTCTGCATGCAAAGTACCATTTTCAGTCTGAATCGGAAACTGGCCAGGTCGAAGTTCAACAACCGTTCCGGGTCTGAAATTCTTACTGTTATTTGTCGCATCGACATCTGCGCCTGTGTCGAACAACCATCGGTCGAAGGCTTTGTCACCACCAGTAGTGTTCAGAATCTGCTGTGTGATCTGTGCAGTGGCTATGAGTAACTCACGATTAGAGACTTCTGTATTATCGTCATACCGATACAACTTATCGCTTTGAGAATTATCCTCCTCAGACACCTTTCTACAACGACGACGATCCATCTCTTTCTCGTAAAACTGCATCACTTCATCTAAAGTTTGTGGCTTAACCTGGGTTGCGTAATTCCCACCTGACAGCTGGTCTTCTGGAATCTTGCAATACTCATCTACAACTGCGTCAGGTGGTCCGAGATTTGACTCTGCTTTCTTATTGGCGACCATGGATGTCTTTCCCTTACCACTAGCCTTTTTCCGACAATCTTTCTTAATATGACCGAGGCGTCCACAGTTGTAACAGCGAAGCTGATTGCTTTGACCTTTTCCTTTTCTCGGCCCCTGCTTCGGGGTTTTCTCTAGTTGGGTGTCTTCCTGCCCTTGTGCGCTGCCGAGTGTCCTCTGGAATTGAGGGTTTGAATTGTTTTAGTTGTCCCCCTTTCTGATTCTCTCGTTATGATAGGATGAGAAGCTTTGGAGAAGCGATCCCAACTTCCATTCTTGAAATTGGGCGAAACTTGACACAATTTCATGCCACTTCTTGGCCTTTTCTCTCACAGCCTGCTTGAAAAACATCATAATCTAAAAGTCCGACAATGTGCCTCCGGCATTCTGATAATTTCTAACATCTGTCTTAAACCTCGTGACAAAGGTTATGGGGCAGCCTCCTTCGTACTTCAGGTTGATTAATTTACTCCACAGTGCCTCGAGCTGCACTGTACCCTTCCGACGGAATGTAGACTCAAAAAGTCTCATAATAGAAGAACCACTTTTTATTCCGGCGATCAGCTCAGCAAGTTTAGGGACGACAGTCCGCTGAACGACTGCGACAAGTTTTAACTCATCTAATCGGGTCAACTTTGTTTCCGGCTCGTACCCAATACATTCAAGCTGCAGTAACAAGGACTCTTTGTATATTGAGTAATTGCTAATGCCTTTCAAGAAGTTTTTCGGATCAGGCTTCCAATAAAATAAGGCCCAGTCCAGGGCAGTTTGAACCTCAGGCTGTCTCCTCTTTGTTGTTGGTCGGTTCCGACCTGGCTCGGGTAGTTCCTCCCATTCCAACTCTTGATCATCTTCTCTATCATGAGATCGTACCGGCATCTTCCCCTTTGGTGAAAACTTCTTTACTGGCTTGGGAATGCTTTTCGCTCGCCTTGCTGAACTCGGTTTTGCTTCGAGCTGAGGGATATTCCCAAGAGTAAGCACTGAGGCCTCACTTGCTCCAAATGACTTTGTACCGAACAACTCTTTCGCTGTAACCTTTGCTACCCTCTATTATTCCTTACTCAAGACACCTTGAGCGATGATTTCCCTATCCGCTTTCGACATTCCTAACGAGCCAGACATGATGTCTGAAGTTCCTACTAGATCGCTGCAACAATTCTCTCTCCAAAAAACTGACCTAAGAGTTTAAACCGGCGAAAATCCTGTTGCGTGACCGAAGAATTATGTTACCATGTGTCGATCCGGTTATGACATGCATATAACGCCGACAAGGCATTATACGCGAAGTTTATTCATGCAGGGGTCCAAACATGGGACCAAGCGAGCTAATATGTATTTTCTAATCAAACAGTATCATTACGCACCTGTACACTCATTACCACCACAGACCCTCGGGAAAAAAACATTAATTTAATGTTTCTATACATTAAAATAATGTGTACAGAAAAAATACATTAGATTAATGTTTACATACATTAAATTATTGTTTATATACATTAAGTTAATGCTTATATACATTAAAATAATGGATGGCACACCACACAATAAATTAATGTATATATACATTAAAAAGCCGTCCGGAGGGTCCGTGGTGATACATCTTCCTTTCCTCACTTATCTTGTTACACTACCAACAGTGACGCCTGAAATTTCGTTTGTTGCTTAGGCGCCCATCATAATTCCCTTACAATACTACATAACAGTAAAATCTCGTTAAAGGCATATTCGTTAGAGGCATATATCCTCGGTATATGCGATTTTTATGCCCGGTCCCGAAATTTTTGTTAGTAAAATTGGATAAAAGTCGCATAATCGCACCCCCATTTAGACACAGCTATTTATAATATACAAAGAAAAAGGAAATCTAGTGACTTGTATTAATACGGTTTAGCGTATTTTACCAACCTCACAACTTATGGGAAGATTAATACGAGTTGATCTCGTTGAGTGCACACAGCTATCTTGTCCAAAGTTGGATGTACTAATTCCAACACATGTAAATGCCGTCACCCTTTAAATGCATTCATTTAATGAATTCGACCACTGTTGACTTTGAACAGCCAAATTGTTTAGCATCCCACTGGAAGACATCAGAGATTCAGAGATACTTCAAAGACATTAGAGATGCATTGACAGACAGCTCAGTCAGGACAACGGATTTCAAATTTTCTTTGCGTACGAACGGCAGACAAAGCTACATGTATATACATGTACATGTCTACCAAGATCGAGTGAAGCTCTCAGAACTAATTCCCCAACTGTTCCAGCAGAACTAAAATCTGGATTCATAACTCGAAAGCTTGTATACTTGATACACCTCTCCGTCGTTGTTTCACCATATGGGCGGGCAACTCCTGATGCATATCACAATCCGGAAATTCAGACTTACTGTCAAACCTCGCTATAAGGATAGTGGGTCGACCCTAGTTTACGAGTTCCTCTCTCAGGGAGTTCTCGCTAAGGCTAGCCTTCGACCCGCTCAATTTTAACAGTAGTCCGAATAAATTTTAATATTGTAGCCGTTAATTAATTTGTCTTGAGGACCCTTGACCAGGACGATATGCCATCTTTATGTCTGTAGTGCTGTGGGTCTCCTTGAGATGTTATTTTTTATCGGGAGCTTGTTTTTGTGATTATTTTTGTTACAAGAAAGTAACTGTCAGTGTATATCACCGATTGTAAGTACAATGTAGTGCTAGCGCTTGAGCTTAAAGACGCATTCGTATTTTCGATTGAAGAAATGTCTGCACATCTGCATTGGCCTACAGTATAAAGAATTAGTATATATGTGCCAAGAACTCGCTAAATACATCTAGAAAGGGGTTGTCGACAAACACTCCGACAATAATTAACATCTGAAAACGTCTCTAAAATGACCAATCCAGCTGTCTATCTATACACGTAAATAAGTTTCTCGAACCGACCTTTGTAAAAGAATACTAGATCTTTTAAGTTTTACATCATACAACGCGAAGTGAAGTTTCGCTAAAAGTGACGGTCCGAAGAGGAGATCGTTTTGACGCGTAACATTTCGTCATGTGACGGCAGGCAAACATATGGCATTCAGACCACGATACTTACTGACGGACCTAATATTAAAGATGATAACAGAGTAGAGACAGTTCGAATCACAGCAAGATGTGAGGGATTCCATAAATGACAGAAGTATGCCGAGCTGACGCGTATTATTTCACAGGTGTTAGTCTCAAACACCCTACGATGTTCATAAATACAAAAATTAACTCTGTTTACACAGCTCAAATAAGTCGTCTCAAAATTCAAGGGCAAGCTTATTATCGTACCAACAGCACCAGGCTTGGATTGATTTCTATATAGAATCCGTTCCTTCGATAATCAACATCCAGAATATATCAACTTTCACGCCCCTTTGACACTTATTGTCGGTCAAAATGGCTGTGGCAAGACAGTATGCCGCTGATTTTGAAAGATGAATGTTCAAAAACTCTGACGATAGCCTAGACAATTATTGAGTGCCTCAAATATGCTTCAACCGGACAGCAACCGCCGAATAGCAAAGGTGGAGCTTTTATTCACGACCCCAAGGTAACGAACTTCACACATCCCAAAACTCCATGTAAAACTAACGTGAAGAGCTTACTGGTGACAAAGAGACTATGGGACATGTAAAACTTGAATTTTTGAATGCTTCACAAAACAAGCTGGTGATATCGCGGACGATGTCCCTCACAACAAAAAAGACTGGTGTGACACAAAAAACTCTTGATTGTACGCTTCTAATGCATAATCACGGTGAGAGACATACAATAAGTACAAGAGTGGCAGATATGGATAGGATTGTGCCGGCACAGATGGGCGTAACAGCAGCAGTCTTGGATAATGTTATTTTTTGTCACCAAGATGACTCTCTATGGCCAATGGCTGAACCTCAAAAGCTGAAGGAAAAGTTTGACAAAATATTTGATGCTCAGAAATATACCAAGGCTATTGAGAATATGATTAAGATGCGTAAGCAACAAAAAGAGGAACTTGGGAAGCTTACCATACACGAAGCAAATAACAAAATAATGAAAGAAAAGGCTGATAGGACACAAAAGAGAATGTATGCTCTCGAGGCTGAAATTGATGCTCTTCGTGATAAAATTGAAGAGTACAATATAAATATTAAAGCTGCTTCAGAACAAGCAAAAGCAAAAAAAATTGCCTCTAACAAAGCGCTGGGAACTGTCGAAGAACTTCGAACTAAAAGGGATCGGGCTGAAGGGTATCAGTCATTTCTAGATACTTTAAAAGCTGACCTCGAAGAATTGCAGGAGTCCGACGAATGGCTTCAAGCAACGCTTGATCAATATGAAGAACGAATGTCGCAATATCGTCATCAGTCTGATGCATACCAATCTCAATATAGTGAGCTTCAACAAGCACAGGTCATCTCTCGTCAAAAAAGTGCCCTTGAACAGACAGAACGTGGACTTCATCAAGCTGAAAAGAAGAACTTTGAAGCACAGATTCACTCTCGTGCCCAGCTTGTTAGAGAGATTGCACGTAAACACTCAATCAAAGGCTACGATGGTGATCTATCAGATGAACAAATTCACACTTTTGTAGAGAAAATACAAAAACTTATTCAGGATAAAGATCGGGAACTCGATCGCTTGAAAAAAACGACCAACGAGGAGCTTCTAGATATTCAAAAAGAGTTATCAAAGCTGGAGAATCAAAAAGGTACCAGGATACAAGAGAAAATTAATGCTAAGAGCTCCATTCATACGAATGATTTGAGCATTAAAACAAAGCAAAAAGAAGTTGACATGATTCGAATAGATGAGGGAAAAGTAGCTGCTCTAGAAGCTTCATTAAGTGACATACAAGAACATTTCCAGGATGCCAGTACCGAATTTGAGATAATGAAATGGGATGAAAAGCTGAAGGCGGAAGATAGTTCTCTCCGAGAACTTGAATTTGAATCGAACCGTCTAAAAGATGAGCTTTTCGAGAGTAATAAACTTGCGAAAGATCAAGCAACTCTCGAATATGCGAGGACTCAGGCAAAATCATCAGAAAGATCTATGAATGCTATGGTGAACACCTACAATGAGCAATTAATTCCGATAATCGGAAGCGACTGGAACCCCGAGACTCTTGAGGAAGCATATCAGGCAGTTCTTGATCAAAAATCTCAAGTTGTAGCCGAAGCCAAAAGAAGGCACGAAATTGCCGAACAAGAACTCCGCGATCAAGATTTCAAGCTCAAAACTTCTAGATCTTCTTTACAAAACAAGGTCGATGAGATGCGGAGATGCGAAAAAGCCGTACTTTCATCCATCTCTACTCCCACCGGAGAGCCTCTTAAAGATACTGAAGCCTACCTTCACGAGGTAGCTGGCGTAGAGCAGGAGTTGAACGATTTACGACAAGAGATCGGAAGCATTTCTGTTGTTCGTGAGTACTATAAGAAAAGCTTAGCAACCGTCCGTGAGCATAATTGTTGCCGTCTTTGTGAAAGAAAATTTTCAAATCCAACGGAAAAGATATCGGCCGAAGGGAAATTAGAGAAGCTACTTAAAAAGTACGTCGAAGAAC
The DNA here is from genome assembly GCA_022627015.2 of Podosphaera aphanis. Lineage (NCBI taxonomy): Eukaryota > Fungi > Ascomycota > Leotiomycetes > Helotiales > Erysiphaceae > Podosphaera > Podosphaera aphanis. Next base: position 26,395 of record JAKRRZ010000154.1, read on the forward strand.
AAGTACAAGAGGATATTAAAGCTTTAGAAGAAGATCTCAAAAAAGCCAACGCAGTGCGTCCTCAATACGAAACTTTCAAGAAGCTCAAAACTGTCGAAATTCCAGGCCTTAAGCAAGATGTCGAAAAATTTGAGACAGGAAAGACAAAACTCACATCCATCTGTGAGCAACACGATACTTTTCTCAATGAAAAGACCTGTGAAAAGCGAGACATTGAGGTGCTTGGACACATTGTCAACGACATTGTGAAGTATCATAGAGAAATTTCAAAATATGGTGATGAGATTGACAGAATTTCAACACAGCAAAAATCATATGGTACTTGTATGTCTATCGACGAAATTCAAGAACAAACAGCGGTCTGTGACGAAAAAGTAAGATTGATCAGAAAGAAAATCGAAAAACTAACCGATGATAAAAATCGAGCAAAAACCGAGATCTCCGGCTTGGAAATTGAAAGATCAAATCTGTCTCAAAAGCTAAACTCAGCACAGTTTCAGTTAGAAAAGAAACGTTCCTTGCTCTCTGCTATTGAAGAATTGCGTGAACAAAATATAAGGTTACGTGAAGCTATACAAAAATCAGATGATGATCTCGAATCTCTAATTCCTCAATTTACGAAAGCAAATTCTTTATACGAAGATTCTCAACGACGGGGGGATGTTAAATCAAAAGAAGTACAGGGAGAAAAGGACAAGTTGACACAGTCTATCAATAAACTCATACTAATCGAAAATGCTATCAACAAATATATCGACGATGGCGGACTGGGACAGCTTGATGAATGCGAAAAAAAAATCAAATTTCTTGAGCAAGAACAAGAAAAGATCGAGATTGAACTGGCCCAGATCACGCAAAGTGCTAATGAATTAAATGCCCGTATAACTGACAGTGAAAAAACTAGACGAAGTATCACATCGAATATTCGTTATCGAAAGACTCTCCGCGATCTGGAGACCACCAAAAGCGAAATTATGGAATTAGAAAGCAGAATGACTTTTGAAAACGCCGATCAATTGGTTCAGGAGTATTTAGCTGCTGAAAAACGTGGACAGAACCTCCTGGCGGAAAGAGGTCCTCTTGTCGGTCAGATGAGCGCTAAAGATAGCGAGCTGACTGCCCTGATCAAAGAGTGGGAAACTGATTATCAAGATGCCGGCGCTAAGTATCGAGAGATGCATATCAAAGTAGAAACAACAAAAGCTGCAATTGAAGACGTTATTAAATGTACTCATGCTGTAGACAATGCTGTCATGAAATATCATACCCTAAAGATGGAAGAGATCAATGCTATTGCTGCAGATCTATGGAGAAGTACTTATCAAGGCACTGATATCGACTCTATAATGATCCGTTCAGAAAATGAAAATACTTCTACCTCAATAAAGCGAAATTATAACTACCGGTTATGTATGTTGAAGCAAGATGCAGAATTAGACATGAGGGGTAGGTGTAGTGCTGGTCAGAGAGTCCTGGCAAGTATAATTATCCGACTTGCTCTCGCGGAATGCTTCGGTGTTAGCTGTGGTGTACGTTTATGACAATCCTTTTTAGCCCAGCTCCGTCTGACGTGCAAACAGGTCATCGCTCTTGACGAACCAACAACAAATCTCGATAGTGAAAATATTGCGGCTCTTGCTGAGTCGCTCAATCGTATCATCCGAGCACGGAAACGCCAGAGTAATTTCCAACTGATAATCATTACTCATGATGAAGAGTTTTTACAGGCAATGCGATGTAATGAATTCACAGATGTATTCTGGCGTGTATCAAGGGATACGCAGCAGAAGAGTTCAATCAAGGCGGAACCTCTCAAGAATAACTAAATTCAATCAAGATGTTTTTAGCAGATTATCAAGAAATTTTGAATGTTCAACGTCTAAAAAATGAAGATCATATTTTGATCAAACGTCTGTTGTATTTAATGGTTATGTCTCAACATTCAATTAAATGGTGTTGACTTGTATCCGTACTCGATCAATATCATGAATTTTACCACCGTCTCTTTTATACCTTTAATCGTCGACTGTGCTTCTGCTGTTTCTCCTTGATTAGTTCTTCAATTTTGGAACTGCTTCATGCCTATCTTGATAGGCCTTACATATGACCAGAGCCTTGGGTACATACATTGTGATAATGCACTTGTCCATCCGCAACTAATTGTATCGAATCACAATTTTACCAATCCGCTTACCGGTCTACTTCTGTACTCGTTGTCTTTGAATTGATCATCCAATATCATCAAGACTTCTGTCTTTGTTTTCCAGGCTCGTCCCTGTCTCTCTCTGCCCGTGCTGCTTCTACTGTTTGTCTCCTCAATGTCTGATTCGTGGTCTGCTCGTCTTCTCTCTTCTTTTATGTCTGACTTTCTCGTTGATTCTCTTGCGTTGCTGTCCGGGCGCCCAAAAGAATTTTGTCTTCACATTCGTAGCTCGCTCTCCACATCTATCACACAGATTTCACCCTTCTCTCACTCTACTCTTCTACTTGAGCTTGGGCATGTGTCCGGCATTATCCAAACTGACTACTGCAGATGCTTTGCCCACGCTGCTCTCTGCAACGTCCGATTTGCAATAGACCCATGATCATCGGATCTAGAATTTGTTTCCTAGCCACGATGACATGGGCATTGGAGATTCGTGGCACCGTCAAACCATTCAGTCGCCTGGAGCCGTGGTTCCCGTGACTGGGTCCCAAAATTAAGGAATTCAGCCACTTCGGCACTCCATCTACTCACGTGAAGACTCCACCCTCACAGCTTAGATCACGATTGCGCGAAAGTGAAGGGCTGGCTTAATGATGGCCTGTCTAGGCTGGACAATCAAACCTCACACCATGCCAAGAGACCACGATTCGATCTTACATCTCGTCAAGCCGCGCCGGGTTGAAAATATGACCTGGATCGCCTGCTCGAGCACGCCGACTCCCACTAATCCCGGACGGGATTAGTGGAGGTTAAAGATGCGGTATATACTATAGTCTCTGTGTGCAGTATTATCCATGAACTGGTCGATTTTTGAGAAATCAATGTTGTGTTAAATGTAGATTCGACGTCATAAGAATCAAATGGATGTGGTCAGCCCTGATGAATCGATGTGTAAAGCTAAAGAATATAATATATTTATTGCCTTGAAATCACATTACAAAGGGTCGGATGGTGTAGTTGGTTATCACATGTCCTTAACACGGACAAGGTCCTGAGTTCGAGCCTCAGTCTGATCAGACCTCAAAATACTTTTTCGCGCATGAAATATCTGACCAGGCAAACAAACACCCATTTACTCACTAAATGCACGATTGGTCACAGCCCCATTTCACCTAATTGCTTTGCTGTTAAGGGGTTCAATTAAAAAAAACCGCCTCCACTAAATGAACTTTTATCGCACACGATTGGCTGGTTTTAAGATCCCTTATATGCTCAGCCAATCGTATGCGATAAAAGTTCATCTAGTGGAGGCGGATTTTTTTAATTGAACCCCTTAACAGCAAAG
>JAKRRZ010000155.1:0-29862 GCA_022627015.2 Podosphaera aphanis
GCGAAGGACGTTTTCTTCTTCGATCTCGGATTTAGTTTGAGATCTATTTTTAGACATTTTTAATAGCAATGGTATATCCAAGATACCGCTAGTCTCTCTAGGCCAAAAAGCTAAGGTGTGTGAATGACTTAAAAGTCGAAGATGGTGCTGGGAGTTACAAGACTATTAGACAGCCAGATATGAAATGTAGTTGAAACAAAATACAATCATCAGTTGCTAAATCTACGTAAAAATTTATTAGGCTTATCCGTAAACTAGACTCAAAAAGGAACTTCGGTAAAATGGGCAATAGACTTGTATGGGCAATAGACTTGGACCCCCGTACTAAAGTACGGTGGTGACGTTGATACAGAACCCCTAAGCACGTTAATTAGTTTAGTACATGTTTATTTATGTGCCTTTATTTCCAGGCAATCACAAATAAGGCTGGCACATTTAGTCGTAGAGAGCGCACTATTCATAAACACCGTTGGTAATGAGTCTCTGCAACATGGGAGATATCAGTTGCGCACATGGCGGTCTCTCACGCCTATTCAAAAATTTGTGGACCTCAAGCTTAAAGTCATCCAAAGGGGCTCCCATTGTTTCTGCGATTACTTATCGGTCTTTCTCCAACACCGCTTTGAGACCCGGCAATTGGCTTCTTCCAAGTCAGCATGAGGCTCGAAAATCAAGAAAAGGTCGCCCTCGTGTGCCTACTGGTGGATCCTCACGAGGGACAACTATAATGTGGGGAGATTACGGTCTTCGAATGCGTGATCATCACCGCAGAATACCAGCTTCAGCTCTAAAGATTGGAGAGGATGCTATTAAAGTTCGGCTTAAGGGGATGCGGTATCGATTTTATAAAAGAGTTTGTGCGAATATTGGAGTCTATACCAAGGGTAACGAAGTACGAGAATAATTGATCTTCTTGGGCATCGTGGACTGATGAGTATCAGGTCCGTATGGGTAAAGGAAAGGGATCTTTTGACTACTGGGCGACACGAGTGCCTGTCAGCAAGATAATATTTGAAATTAAAGGAGATATCCATGAGCAGGTAGCTCGAGATGCATTCCGTCTTGCTGGAAACAAAATGCCAGGTATTCGATTCCTCCCGCTTCTATGGATCATATTTAATGCTATGTTAGGATTGTACGAGTTCGTCAAGAAAGGAGATCCTCCCGTGGTTGGAATCACAAAACTAGACAACGTAACGCTCGAAGACTTAAAAAGACCCAGACGAAAAATTCCCCTTCCCATGCCGTCACAGTCAGTACCCTAGAAAAGTGACAAATTTAAACCATTTTTCGTCAATATATTTTCACTGCATACTATTAAATATTGGAAGATAAGTACAAAAAGTTAGGGGCTGATGTTATCAACAAGCCCAATATGATAGAGAAAATTCCTAGGGGGTGACTAATAGCCAGACTAGCTGAATGTTATATTCTGAGACACTGGATCTCTTCTCCCAACCATCAAGACTACATGCTGGTATGATTTTCCTAGGGGAACCAAACTATACCTCACTTTCTAGTCTAAAGCTTGTGGCTGATATGACATCGGCTGTATTACACTACGTGTAGTTTGTATGAGTAAATATCAGATTCTGTCGCTGGGAAGGGTTAATGCCAACCACCTATTAATTTCATAATTCTATAAAATCTTTTTATAGTAGCCTTGGCCATTCAATGCTCATCATCACTCTGGATTGCCACTTGGGTTTCTTTAAGAATCTTAGATACTCAATCAGTCATAGGGTCACATCGTAATAGTTGATGTAAATATTGCAGGAAGGTTTCTACTCACCTCGTCGAGCTGCCGTTTTAATTGGCCCAGCATGTTCTCCTTGATCACGAGAGTTTGATCGTCTAATTCTTCAACTATGTACGCGTGACTCGTGCTATCAATTTTGACAATAATTGCTTTGATCGACGGATCACACTCGACCAGCACACCTCTTCTCGTCAGCCAGTCTCCAAGGGCTGGTCAAATACATCTGCATACCTCTGATAGCTCTCGGCATCACGAAACAACCCCGGCTTATAGTCGAGTGTCGAATCAGGCTGTAATCATGAAGCATTAACGATGTGTACACTCATTCCTTAGAGTATATATCCCCGATCTTTCAGTTCTGGATATCAGTCGGATTAAGTGACACAGAAATCGTGTCGATGAATTTTGTAGATAAAATGAGAACAGTGTACTAAGTCTATGAAACAAATGGTAGAGTGGTGGAGATAAAAATAACCTGTTGTCGTTCTAGGGTTCGCTTAAATAGCCTCGTGCGTAGTTTTCCGTGCGCAACACAGTCCTTGCGCCACGGTTGCTTTTGAAATTCTAATTAAACATTCATGCCTTGATATCCTTTTTCAAATCACTCGTCTCAGAGTTAATTGTATGTTCGACTATCTAATAGCAGACCGAGTTAATTTGAGGCGGGGCCTGCACATGTTCATGTATATTTTTCGATGTGCAAGGATTATGTACCGACCGGAATATCGGTCGCCTGATGCCTAAGTAAAATCTTGCGGCGGCGGGGGGAGGTGAGAGCTGGCCAGCCTCCAGCATATACGCTTAACAACCCCCGACCATCCATCCATCCATCACCCCTCCTTCTACTTGTCAATGAACATGTGAAGATTTCAGAATTATACATACACGCACTCTGGAACCTCGGGACGGATTATATCTACTATTTTCAATCAAGTATGACGACCTTATATGATAGACGCTTGAATGATTTTACGGCACTTATGACTTTACGATATTAATACCTAACGATCTGACGAAAAAAAGCCACCGTTCAAACTGTTGTATAACAGAACTTTTTTCCACCCGAGCTCTATCTGTCGTGTAACGGGAACTTCTTCTATCAATATAAAGAGCATGGCATTATTTCGTTGCTCCAAGGTCATGTCGTATGCTACTTCGTTATCCTTCATATTTGCGGGCTCCTCCTACGCCTTGCCAGCAACTATAACAACAGCGACACAGGCTCTCCCATCGATCACATCTTTACCGATTAGCAAGAGCAACAATAAGAATGCAAATTCCTCAATAAATTACCATCTCCTATTTTTAGCAGTTGCTGGTACCTTATTCTGCGCAGTATCCATCTTCATCCAGCGGCGAAGGAAACGAAAGTTGGATCTCGCTACACAGAACACGACTGATCTTGTTAGACACAGTACGGCAGAACGCCGAATAAGAAATACAAGTGTGGAACTTGGAGAGGAGTGTCAGCCAGCTAGAGAGCGGGATGAAGCTCTTGAGGGACTAAATGAGCAAGGAGAAGCGCCTCCTCCCTACGCACCAGGCATAAAACCGCCTAGTTTAACAGACATTGAGTTGTCTCAGCATATCGATGACACTTCAACCCAAAGGACAACATCAGATCCTTTGCCACCTCCAGCATATAATGAAGACATATCAAATTCACATCCAGTTACGCATGAGGAGACTGAAATCACGCAGCCGGCTCCTGCAATGACGACTGAAAGATCTGGAAGTATGGTACATTCGTTAATCATCATGGATGGCCGGTACTTATAGCGGATATTAAACTTTCAGTGGCGTTAGGGGCTTGTTCTGGTTTATAAAAGTTCTGTTGCGTTTAGTCATAACAATAATATACTGATACGAATAATCTATGGTGTGGTATGGAAGCATAAGAATAAGAACTAAAATTACGTTACATGTACTTATAAAGTTTACTACAGTACACTGTAAAATCAGATTTACGTGTAAGAACATGCTTCCAACCTTTCCACACTTGATCTTAATGTCGTAGACATCTATGCCATCATCACATTAATCATACATGTAGGTATCTATTTTAACAGCTACGATTCTCTCCTTTGTGTAGCAATAAGAGCGAAAACTGTATACATGTATGTAAAAGGTGTAGAAATTACACACGCCCCCTACAAGAAGCCTAAGATGCAGACAATCTAACCTGGGCGACGTTATGATATTCAACAGGAAAGATTCGTAACCACTTTGAGGCGACCCAGGGTTAGAGTATTAAAGCGTCCACACTATCACGGATACCTGGCGATGGACCTTTTTGACTTGGTGCAGGCCACTATTCTCGGGACGAAATTTCAACGAGATATTAACGGTGATGGTACCACTGTAGGCACCCCTGATATAGAATATTTTCCGGTAAGAGATTATTTGACGTCGAAAAATGGATTCCACATAGAAAATAGAACAGTGAGATTATTCTAGGGGAACAGCTAAATTGAGATGACTTTTGATATATCTACATGAATACGACACCTGATACCATCGGCACCCACGGAATTTGTAGCCTTGTACAACCTCTTGACTGCCCCCGACCATATCTATATCTTGTACTTTCATTGACACATCCATGTCCCCATGTATATCCCGTAGATGTATTCTCTGCTAGATAAACTTAAAGCGAATCCGAGGAAGAGGGCTATTGGTCGATCCGCGATGAACTGTCGACGCTGAGCGGTTATTTTTACGGGAGCTTCAGGTGACCTAGCGCGCGAATAAGCGATTATTTACACCATAAATATACAGGGATTCACCCATGTTGATCCCCTGTATTTTTGCTGGCCCTTAAAGACGCTAGTAAATTCAGGACCCTTGAGAGAGAATATGTGAACGGGATCAAGATGAATTTATTAAAATTCCAACACAAAATTATATTGCGGTCTGCCTAAAGTATCTTCCAGAGCTAGCTACAAGCATATTACAATGAGCTTATTTCAATAAAAATGGAGACTGGGCAAATGGACAATTCAGTAAAATAAAAGAGCCTGTTCTCTGTCTTCGAGCCAATGGCCTAAGTCCTTTAATGAGATGTCTATGTTACGGGATAGATCCGCGAGGCTAATTCTGGTTGCGCCATAACGTCATTATTCGCGAGGCTAACCGCTAGCGAGGCTGTCATTGCCAAGAATATTACTGGCGAGGCTGAGACATGTGTGTCAATACCCGCAAGGCTGGATATGATATTAATGTGGCTAGAATCCATATTTAACAACATCAGTAATCGCGAGGTTGGAGACCGCAGCAATAATAGTTGCAAGCAGGCTCTAGGCAAGGAGCGAAAAGGTATATATACATGAGGGATGGATCTTACTAAGTTCTTTCGATAGATTAGAATAATTGACTGATTTTGACTTTCGGACTCGCTCTGGTGTTTACCATCATCAATTGATCCCACAACAGTCTATATGGAAACAAATTTTCATTGACATAATATGCTTACCAGAACTCATAGTATAGATCGATTTATTTCATTGTCCATGTCTTCCATCAGTAACTCTGTCTTAATATTTTAAGGGATTCGCCGATGACTGCGGTATTTTTTGAGAGCGTGAACGGCGAGGCGAATCGGCAAACCTCGCTCATACGCGTTCAGCCATCTATAGCATGCCTTAGCATTGCGACGAATTGTGTCAATGCCGACACTGTCTAGGGCTGTGGAGTCATTGCGCTTAAGACCTACGACTGAATAATCGCATAACCGTCTTGCGAAGCTCTTCGCAGAGGCCCAATAACGTTCAATGTGGTTCAATTCACAGTGAAACTGAGGAAAAAGAATGAAATGATGTCATGGTTCCCCGTTTTCATTCAGCGAGCCTTGAACACACTTTTGCAGCATCGTCTTCTGACTTTTGAAGTCCTCTTGTTCACTTAGGGGTTGGCGAGCATCACTCAGCCTTGTCCCGTGAACCCACAATTCTCTCTCAAGAATTTTATTCAATTCTTTCTGGACTCCATCTTCAGTCATCATTTTTTGACAGACCTGTTTTGGAAAAAATCATCTCGACAGCTAACACGAGAATTCTTTCCACCGTCACTTAGGTTGAGCTGAGTAACGTTGAGACCATGCGGCGGCATGTTTTTATGATTCATACTGTTATCATATGAAAAGACAGCAGTACGTCCTGGATAGAGTTCCTCAAAAGAGAGAAAAACAGAATCCTGGAGCTGTTTAATCATGTGCTCACATTTCCACCAGCCATCATCGCTTTTACCATTGCCAGGGGTTAATACTTCCCGAACCCATTTTTTCTGGCCAGCTACTTTACGGTAAGGCTGACCGTGGCATTCAAAGAGGTAATTCGACTCCATGATCGATTTACCTTCTCTCTTTTTGAGAAGGGGCATTCTTACTTCTGTTGCCCAGACTGATTTCCGGCTATCGTTGGCACAAAATATGCACTCGTCCTGCACAACAAGTACATGCTGTTTTTGGTTATCTGATAAAGCTGGTTGCTGTGCAATCAAGCCACCAGTTCCGTCCTCAATCCACTTGGTCTTCAGAGGAGTGTACTCTGCCATCCTACGAATGAATTCATGACGTATGAGAACAACGTCATCTCTGTCGAGTCCGTCCGAGGAAATTCCTTTTTTCCTGTCATATTCCTTGTAACCAAGTAGAGCTAACAATCCATAAGGGGTTCGTTTTGAAATCTCGAGGTCAGGATTTTTGGTGATGATTGATAAAATTACGGTATTAATGTGTATCATCAATACCTCAGGCGTAAGTTTTTGTGGATCAATAGATCGAAGGTATTCAAGACAGGCAAACTTCACGTCTTCATCATGAATAAGAGAATTCCTCTTGGGATGACGGCCCCGTCGACTGATGAGAAGAGCTTCGCCTCGCACGAAAAAATCTGTCCACAACCGAATCATGCGAGCTTTGAAAAACTGGCCTTTGTTTTTGAAGGCTTTGACAGGGATATCTGAAGAATCCATCTTGCTGTTTCCATCTTCAAGGTTCCTATGATACAATTAGGTAGCTACGCATCTTAGCAGTTCGAAGTCACTCAAAGTAATCAGAGCTATTGGATCCAAAAGTTGCCGCTCAAATTCTTCGATAGCATTGGATAATTCTGAAATATCATATCCATGGATCAGTGAAGATCGGGACCCATCACTGCTCTGAGCTTATATCTGACTAGAGGACTGAGATGTCGATGTTGACCTACACCAGCGTATTAGCTTTCTTTGGCTATAAGCATTTGCGGCGCTTTCAAGCTCCCGTTTTCGCTTGCTCATACACCCAGTGGTACGAAGGGAACCAGATTCGTAGACACCTCTCAAATGATCATCGTCACCAGTCTAAAATTTCTTAAGAGAGTCGTTGGGTTGCGGATAGGAGAGATACTCGAAAATTTCAGTGTTGATATCCACTTAATCTGTTGCCCCAACGTATTTTCCAGTCCAGTCCTCGTCTTTGGAGTACTCCTCCACTACTGAGATATGAGCTGGGGTGTCTTCGTCTGTCAAATTGTCTTCATTAACGTTAGATACATGACAAGTATAATTTGTTGAATAATCACAATCTATAATGATATTCGAGCTTGTTGAACTATCCGATAATCTTCTCTGTCATGTTTGTAACTGTTAAATTTCTCATTAGTTGAAACTTTTACATTATTCTAACACCGGCTTCATACTTTTCTTTCACGCCTTAGCTGAACGCTTTTGTTGACAATTTTCTTGATCTTGGCCTGATCTTTTGAGGGTCGCGGCATTATTATCGGAATACAGTTTCTGGAATTACTTCAAGTTAACTAACTAATTGAGTTATCTTATGTTTTCCTAAGAGCATAAAAGTAAGAATTGCACGGGAAACGAATATTGACTCCCAAGTTTGTTTACCATGTGTTGCAATGTAATCTTCCTGTTGATTGTTTACTTTATTCTGCCAATGTAGACAAGCAAGGGTCATGGATACATATGATTGGCCAGTTAAAATCGGTCTACAGGGATCTTCAAAGTGGGTCCTCGGCCATTCCGGACGACGCCCCAGACAACAACAACAATAATGTTCTATCGACTACAGCTTTACAACAAAGGCGTAAATTGTTGAAAAATTACATTACTATATCTTGCACATAGTACCAAGTATTGGTCTCATATCCTGGTCATACTTCTGTCTAGATGAGTGTTTATGTTTTAGTCCTATTTCATTACTCTACGCGTCTGTTACTTCACGTTATCCTATCATTTTGTACGGAGTCATTGTCCTGACATATTGTGTGCTATGTTCATATGCGTTATTGCTTAATGCTTTATTGATTTATGTTGTATCATCTAACAACCTCATGTGCACTTATATTTATACTATCTGTAATAGCAACGTTGCTGTTACAGATAGTGTTGGCGCTTTTGGTATAACTTGCTTCATGAGTCAATCTGTAATATGTGAAATCACAGTATACATGACTGTTGAGTCATATATTCAGAACACCACATAAATACCGGTTAGCAACCATAAGATATAGACTAAACATTCTTGTTACCACGTCTATCTATCTTATCAGGTTATATTCTATCAAACATTTCAATATGTTCATTATCAGTTTATCATCAATCCTTCTATTTACAATCATTATGATATCTTAGTTTATCGGTCTAATCGCCGACGCTGATTCCGCATTGTATACAACCCAAATTATACCCTATAATTTTAACAAAAATTCCAATTCAGAATAAACAGAAGTGTTGTAGAGGTAGTTGTCTAACTTTAAGTTTTCGCGGAATTTAATTTAGTAGGTTTGTGGTTAGCTAGTAATCATTGAAATATAAGGCAGGTTTTGTGTCGCGACTAAGTGAGACGCACCATCGCTTTCTACAAGGCTGAGCTAACCAGCATGTGATACATTGTATAACATGCTGCGTGCAGGCACGATGCAAAGTAATGGGTCGGATGGTGGTGTGGTACACCGTCTGGGTCGTTCTCCCAAGTAGAGTCTGGGCAGCTTGGACACATGCCCCACTCGAGACAGGAGAAAGCTGGTTCGAATCCAGTAAGACCCGTATACCACACTTACTCGCGGTGGTGTTTTTCTCATAGCTTGATGAAATCATATTCAGATAACCATGGGGGTTTCCCGCTTTTCCCTGTGGTGGGTATTCACGGAAGAGGTTACATGTCGCAAGACGTTATCGTCGTAGTGGTATCTGCAAATGAAATCTGAATATGAGTGTTCCAGAACGTCAAAATGAGTCATTCTATGAGAAACACACCTTCCGTAATCATACGTGTCATAGCTTCAGGCTGCATACAGAAGAATGATTTAAAAAAATAAAAAATAAAAAATAAAAAAAGAGTCCCGCACCGGGAACAGACCAAGTTGCACAGACTATTACTATTTGAGCCGCGGGGCCAGGGCTCAAAGCTTTTGTAAATACATGTACATGTACATATACTTGTGTGCAACGCCCTCACTTTCATCACTGCAACTCTTCCATTTGCAACTCATCCACCTGCAACGATTTACCTACGAGTAGTTTGCCGAGTATTACTCAAATTCATCGAATCTACTAATTATTTACATCAGAATTCTACTAAAATCTACAATCATACTAAAGCTAAGTTTAGGAGGTTAAAAAAAGCCACAAAGCGCTGTCGATTGGATTATAGAATGTGAAGAAGCCGGCGAATCTTCTCCTAAACCTAAACAAGCATGTGTGCGTTTCAACTTGGATAAATCACATCGCTGTGCAATTTTCTCGGCTGTAAAGAACAAGAGAGAGCGTGAACAAAGCTTTGGGGGCAAGCCTCATAAACATGGAGCGCAAAATCTACTATCAACTGATCAGGAAAAGGTAACACATAATTATTGCATGAGGTTGTCCTCTCCTGGAGAGATGGGAGCAACTAAAATCTGGTCAGACTTGCGATCTCTAGTCTGGCAGCAGAAATCCTGCTTGATCACCACCTTTTGACTCATGGTTCACTAAATGGTCGGATTCTTGAAAAGATACGCTTGAACTGAACACGATAAAGACCAAGCCAATTTTCCTCGTGCACCTTGAGTCTCATTCTGAACAAGAAACAGCTGAATGGTACTCTGATCTCAGGTTCTAGTGTAACCATTACAAGATTAAGAAGAGTAGATATGCCTTGAATATGGATAAGACAGTTGCGCGCGTAGGTTGTCCTTCTGGTGAAGAGGTAATCGTCCCAAAAAGTGTCAGCCAGATGTATTTTGGAGCCCCGAGGATAGAGTCTCAATTACCGTTATTGAGAATATTAGTGGAGCTGGCCAGAAAGGAAGTGCTTTTGTCATCGTTCCCGGAAAAAAAATATGGAGAATTGGGTCAGTGACCAATTAGAGAACGACACCTTGATAGCATTCTCTGATACTGGATATATTTCTAATGCCCTGATGATGGAGCATTTACTTCATTTCAAGCGAATATCTGGAACTGGCCCAGACAAACCATGGAGACTCCTCCTTCACGATGGCCATGCATCCCTCCAGTACGAACCTTTCCAGCTTGAATCTTTTGAAAATCATATTCACCTTGAATACTTCCCTTCCCACGAAACTCATGCCCTCCAACCACTCGTCGTTGGGGTTTTTAGACAATGGAATTATCGGCAGAACAAGGCGCTCCAGAAGGCAGTCCACGAATATGACTTCCTGTATTCTCATACAATTTCTTTTGCATGAATCATGATTAATTTAGTCGAGAAATAGCAGAATTCGAATGGTAGTAGCCCACTCAGCGCTTGTGGTAAACTATCCGACATCTCTCCTAGTAGGACCAGAACCGTCATCAGCAATATGCATTGATCTAAACACTGATTGCTGGGCCCAAAGCTATTATTCAAGCTGGACTTACTGCAGCTACCTATTGCATATTTTATCCTTTATATCCAAGGGCGTGGCGCGACAAGAAAAATTACCCGAGATATCAAGTCAATTAACCTCGAACTAAAGAAAGAAGGTATTATGAATCCGGCAGTTCATTCGGGCAGTTTTTCAACATCCCACGGAGCTGCGAGCGGTACCACTAAGTATATGAGCGTGTATAAAAAAATTAAACTCACGTTAACTCAAAAAAGAAGCCACTCTCGTCATAAAGCCCTTAAAAATCTTAAATCATTGAGATTATGAATGACATAAGCCCAAGCGTCTAAGTGGAGTGGATCCTTTGAGAGCAATCACTGGGCGTAAAATTGGTAAAATCACCTTTGATATTTTTGGCAGACCTATACTATCTTGGAAGTCACTCAAGAGAATCAATAATAGCGTCACAGCTACAAAGTTTGTGCAGCTGATTAAATATCTATACGAGTTTTATTTTTAATTTCCTGAATTTTTAATTGAAATTTTTACTTAAACTATGCGAGTATCATAGTAATGTTATTCCGGCCGGAGTGGTGTTCCAGTACCATTCCACATGTAAAACTTTCTTTACTTTTCAGATATTTTACGATTTACCTTTTGATACTTTAAAACCTTACATTATTAATAGAGATGAATCATGATTCTCTTTTGTATCATATTTAATCATTATTGCCTAGTTATTGAAGATTGAAGTGGATACAAGTTTCCAACCTATTTTCTATATATTTATATCAGTGATGCATAATTAATCTTTGTCTCTGCGGCCGAACCTTTCACTCGATTTACAAAGACAATAATTGTTGTCCAAAATTTCTAAAATGCATCATCTCGCTATGGATTTATGCAGAATAATACAACTGGAATATCTATATCTCATTCGGTGCCTTCCCAAAAGTAATCAGGAGTTTCGTCGTCATCAGAAAATCTTTACCGACGAATCTTTTCCTCGAGGCAAGAGAAATCGGGATGAACATGAGTGAGTGACTGACTGACTCATTTACCTATAAATTGATCTCACAAAATCAAATTTGGATATTCTCATCCAGTTATTTCAGAATAATTATTACTTGTTGAGATAAATCGACGGTATGTTCTCTCATCTTTCCTCACTCGGTTCAAAATTATACCCCTGTGCTTAACTGCGATTACATTCACCAAAAGCTACTAAGTCCTCAAATAAATATTCAACTCCATTTCATCTAACTCAACGTCTCTTCACTTTACTTTTTTGTGAAATCCTCAACTTTGATTTAAACTTTCTCTCACTATCTCAAAGTTTTGAAGCATACAAAGTATTTTGGGTGAGTGCATTAACAGAAATTAGGTCCAAACATCTTTGATTGTAAAGCAATGGCACTATCAACAACGTCCACGGCAATACTAAATGAGGCCCGAAGATGGGAAATTGATGCTAAAAACCACGAGTTTGGTCTTAATAATAGCCATGGTCAAAACAAAGAGAATTTCTGTAACCCATTAGACAAAGAGTATGTAACGGCTTTCCACATCAAATTTTTACCTAACAGAGAAAAGCTTGTCATTTATTGATCGTGATCAATTCACAAACAAGGAGAATTCTCAAAATCAAGAGACAGCCAAAAATGGCCTTGTACACACGAATCAAGAAGATATATTAGCAGAAAAAGCTTGGGAGCTTATCATAAAAGCTGTCTCAGATCATGATCTCGATGACGTCAAAAAAGCTGCTGAGATGTATGTCAAAGTTCGTCCTGAAGCTACTTATCAGGATCTTGAGCAAGCATTTCGAGATCAAGATATAGGAATCTATTTGATCGCTATGGAAAAGGAACTAGCCGAGACGTTTACGAACATGGATATGCAAGGGAAAATTGACAAGACCTACTCAATCACCTGGCGTTGGTCGCCCAGACCTTTGCGCCCAAGGGAAATTCCCATCTGGCCAGGTACTCGGGAGGAGAATATGAAACGCCTAGCAGATGCGGGCGAGCCAACTAGTCGGGGTATTTCTAAATGTACAAACTGTGATGCGTGAGCAACTCACTTGAAATATTTTAGAATCGACAGCAACTAATTTATAGACTTGGTCACACTCGTAAAGCTTGTCCTGAAGAAGAAATTGAAAAAGAACGTGTGACAGTCATGTGTTTCAATTGTCAGGAACCAGGACACAGGATTCGTGACTGTATGTGCTACTTATGATATTATTACCTCGTCTGAAGCTAATCAGCTTCTCAGGCCCTCAACCCAGGAATGATAGATTTGCCTGCAAGAATTGCAACCAGTCCGGACATAGTGCAAGAGAATGCCCAGAGCCCAGATCTACAGAAGGCATCGAGTGCAATAAATGCAAAGAACGTAAGCAATATCTGATAGTTGGAAGTAGTTCTTTCCCCCTTGCTAAGATTTCATCTAGTTGGTCATTTCTCTCGTGATTGCCCCCAGGAGACTGTCTTAACTTGTCGAAATTGTGATGAGGCTGGCCATATAGCAAAAGAATGCCCCCTTCCTCGTGATTACAGTCGCGTCAAGTGCCAGAATTGTGAAAAGTATAATAATTGATAAGATAATTCGTGATTTCCACTGATGAATTCTAGATATGGTCATACCAAAGTACGCTGCAAAGAGCCAATCGTTGAAGTTGCTGATGCAAACTTGAATGATTCGCAAGAAAAAGATGACTACCTTAAAACAGATGTTCCTCCTGATGTTGGAGGATGGGAAAACCAGGCAACAACGGACGTTCCTTCTGATATCGGCGGATGGGATAGCCCGGCAAATGCGGCTGGGGGAGAAAGCTGGGAAAAACCAGTTCGTTCATCTGAAAATACCTCCTGGTAATTTTTACGCATCCAAAATATGGCTCAGATATAATCACCCGACTTGTGTGAGATGTCTTGACGTGCGCATTTAATCACTTTGTTAGTGTATCAAAGGATCTATGGTACTTTCGACTGAACAATCACCGTGCTTTGAACTTGGAAACTAATTTGCTAAGAGTTGAGGTTATATGATTTAACAAAGCTAGGAACAGATAACCTACATATGTAGGATTAGATATGGTCCGTTGAGTCCGTATTCCTAGGGCATAGTAAATTTCAGCGGTATCAAAAATAAAAGTACATTGCTCAAATATTATGGAGATACATGTAACTCATATCGACCTCCACCTCGGAAGAGAATTCCATCATTTGACTATTGCTGAAGGTAATAAAATCAATTAAAACCTTAATTTCTTACCAAATGTACAAGGATATATACCCTTGGTCCACTAGGATTGTGTAGATGGTCGATTCCGCCTTTGGCCCAACTCTCTATACGCTACAAGTCACACTTAAGCGCTTTAAAGCTTTCTAAACTTTTCATCCTCGTGACACTGAATATTTTGGGCCTACTACGATCATATTTGTCTTTGTTAAGCATTGTAAGCTCGGGTACCTATTTCTCGGCAACCCTAATAAATTACATGTATACACAAAGTTTTAGAATGTTAGTAATATATCCCACAAAACGCATTAAATTTGCCGTAAATTACAAATAGATTCAAAAGTAATAGCAGCGGACCCACTGACATCTATTCGAAATTCGATTGCTACCGTTTTTGGTGCTTTCTGAGCCGAAAGTATTGTTACTTTGTCGATAATCTCACTGATAGTTTCAGGATCGCTGAAGTGCTCAATTTGATTTATATGAATTCGTCTTGTGGATCTACTATTTTGGCTGTTATCTATTTAATTTTGTGTTCGTTGTTTTTCGGATTTAGATAGAGTAGCTCTAGCATTGACCTCCGGAATAGCCTTACCTGCTTTTCTGAATTAAGTTCGAGCCCTTCGAGATAGAGGTTCGACACTTTGGAGCGCCTGAGAGGCCTTGTGAAGAGCCTGCGAGCATCGAGGGGTATTAAAGGTAAGATCAGGTGAGTTTGGAGTCAATCTAGGGCTGAGTGGAATAGTAGGACGCCGAGAAATCTGGGATGAAGCAAGTAGAAGCTGAGGATTATATGGGCACAGCCCAGTAGCCCTCCCGCCAGCCCGGATTACTCACTCAGATAGGCCCTTTTCTCTAGCTTTGTTGTATGATACCACGAAGCGCTCTTTCTTAATCTGGGCTGCATTATCCAACGCCGACAGAGCAGTGATCTCACTCCGGTATTTGATCTTCAACCCCGAGAAATTGACGACATCTAGAGGCTGGAGGACATGGGAGGAATGTAGGGAAGATAGAAGCAGGGCATCCTATCCTGCCTGCATTGCCAAACAAACTTCCCATCGATGTGGGAATCCTGGCCGTCGAACATGATGATTCGGAACCGAGACTCTCTTCGTGACACATTCAGCATAAAATGTGCCTGGACTACTCGAGACGGATTCTATTGGACGTCTAGGCATTTTTAGCGGTCGCATAGGCCCATTTAGATACGTTTTGGGCTGGAAACCAAGGACGCTGGAGTAACTTTCACGGACAATAAGAGAGCAATTTCTTTTTGGGGCCGTCGTTGATACGGCTTCTATGGGCGAAACCCACGCCCGATTGTCTTTCAGTCTTTTTCTTCAGTTCGCTGCAACTTGAGCGTTTGTGCTGACCCCCTGAGCTAGTCCTGTCTCAGCTGTGGTCCACATATCTTCCTGGTGCATACACAAATGCGTTCGTGTCGGTGGAAAGAGGTCAAGGAATACGCGAATCTTATCCAAGCGAGCTAGAGAGGCTCTCAAGTTATCATTCGTTCGTCCAACCACACAAGAACCGGAAAGCTTGCGCGCGATGAGGCGTTGTAGCCATCTTTTTCCCGGGGGGCATCGTCTCAATTCTCACGTAGGATTCGAGCGGCCATTTCTTGCACACGAGGGTGCCAAGGGGGCTGAAAATGAGAAATCTCGATCAGGATCCAATTCTTGAGAGATTCCTTTTGCTCTGGAGACAATCTTTAACGGTGTTTATGAGCAATCGCGTGACCCTGACGACCAAGCATTCAACTTCGAATAGTTGAATGAGGTACACCAAAAGTGAAAACAGCCTTTCGTAGACTCTTATAGATACCATGTCCAAAACTACGAATCGTTCCTTGAATAGTATGCTCACGGAGATTCATTTTTAACACGTTATGTTCAAATGGTGGATTTTTAAAAGTATATAGGGTCTACATCTCAAGTGGCCGAGAAATAGGTACCCGAGCTTAATTGAAGAATTATTCGCATTTTAACGCCAGTCTACTTCACGCCCTCGATACTCCTCGTTTCAGCTCATCCAACTGCGGGCTCAAAGTCTAGACTAGCCACTCAAGTTTCAACACCCGCCCTCCAGTGTCAAAGATTCAGAGTAATCTAGCGCATAGACAACAACCACATTACAACATCTATCGAATCGTCAGACAACAATATCATCAAGACCCTCTACCTCGCTCCCCATAATCGAAACATTCTAAAATCCAGGAGTTCCAAAAGCACGTCGACAAGATCCCGACGGCGTCATGGCCCAAATTCTCTCGATCGCACAATCTAAGCATCGAGCAGATCCGACGGGCGAGAAAATGCCGCGAACAAGGTACGGGAGAACCGACTCATCCACGTTGCGACAGATCCACAGACTAACGAGCGGACACTGCCTCTGATGTGAGCGTCGTAGAAGATTCGTCGAGGACGCGCTACACATCTCGTCACGCAGCACATGTCGTCCGGGTCAATTACAACACACTGCAAGACCAATGAGATGGGACCACATCGCAAGACACTGCTTCTGCCACGGGTCTAATGTTCACGAACTCTGGAGAGAGGTGTGTGGTTCCGTATCTTCGTGATGACGATGTCCATGGACACCCTGCTGAGTGAGCTGAGGGTTACGGTGTGGCATGGCGCCGAGTTGATCGGACGGACGAGAGATCTTGGGCACGTATTGAGAACACGAACACGCGATTTTAGAAAACGACGTACGACGACAACCGGGCGAGGCGAGGTGGGAAGAGGATCGTGAGCGCTTCTGCCGGGAAAACACGACGAGTCGAGCAATGTAGGTGGAGGGGGTTTAGAGGTACCGAGGTTGAGGAAAGGTAGATTATGCGGAATCGAAGGCGACGCCCGGAAAAGATGCGCAAATGATACCTTTCTTTATGACCAGCCTATCGATCCACACTTTTGAGAAACGTAGTTCGATTGTTGTCATTGATATGTACGATTTGTGTGCATTGCTGAAGGTTGAGTTCGATATTTTCGTCCTCGTACACTCTTCAGCATCTTCCCGTAAAGATTCCATCGTTTCCCTACCAACTTTGTTAACTTATCTCTCCAAAAATCCTTCAGTCTGTTCATCTTAGAGTCTTAAGCGGTCTGAATCTCAGAACTTTGAATGATTCCCTCGCTCTTTGTATCTTCTGTACGGTTTATCTCGCCAGTCCATGGTCACAGCAACAGGTACTACTTATGACCCTCGAGTGATACTTCTTTATGACATTTAGTAAAACCGAGGCGTGGAAATTTTAAAAAATGATGATGTTTGATGGCGCTCAACGGTCTCGAAGGAAAAGTATCGACTTGGAAATAAAGAATCGGACACCCCCCCCCTACCCTTTTTGTACTTTTCCTCTTAAAAATTCAATCAATCACGAAAAATCTCTGTACCATGATATCAACACGTCAACAAGATTCATAATACATATTTTACATAAAACTTCAGCGATTTTTGCTCGTTGAGGAGTCAAAAGATTGAATTTTAGGTGGGCCTCTATGCGGGTCCCTGTATCCATGTATATTGATCTCGGCGGCGCTAGTTGTGACAATCCGAATTCACAGAATTTGTGCATGCTATTTATTCTATTAATTATATCCCATCTCCCGTGTTCAAAGAACGTATTAACCCGTGTCTCTTCCCTGACCCGTCGCTCTGAGATTTAATTTTTACTCGGAGACGTTCCGGTTTACCCCTCCCCTCTCTTCTCAGCTTTACTCTGTAGGGCTTACCAGACATAATTATCATCAGCGTTTCAATGTAAAGATCTGTGTCAGCCCTGACCATTCCGCGCGCGTTCGCAGCCGAACGTTTCGCCTATGTCCGTCACGTGAGGATATTTTAAACTCTCGCTCATCGGCTCGAGAGATATTGGAGCAGCAATTGACTGACTGACTGACTGACTACACATGAGCCATGTTCGTGCCTCGTCATTCCGACCATGAAGATTCAGATTCCACGCAAATTTCCGTCGTGAGATTAGCTTTTCCACCAGTGTGGATTTATCTCCCGCAGCACAAACAAGCCTCTGCTGCAGAGAACAATACTAAGCAGGCGAACAATACTAAGGTGAAGCAATTTGTTGCGTAAAGAAATTCAGCAATCACAATCAGTTGCGGCTGGATTCTCCCTCATGCCCATAACATACATCTTCTCCCTCGAGACACCAGAGGAAAATGACAGCTCTTTTTTTAAATACCGATGGTGGTCTACAAGATGTAGCTGCCATCTCTCCGAGCGGCCAACTTCTACACACACTTTTTGGTTTCCTTCGCTACAGGAGCTCAGAACGCATCTCGTGCTCTCCGTCAGCGACTTTCATTAAAATTTCCCCCTCGGGTGCGGCGTGACGTGCCCCATTGCAAGATGCCTTCAAAAAGCCTCGCCTTCGATCCGCAGGCGCAACAAGTGTCCTTCACGGCGGCGGATGGAATCACGACGGTACACGCCCGAATCAGTGACATTGACGCGTGGAACATATACAACGTCAGTGCCTCAATCAGCTTTGGGGTGCAGGTTGGTGCCTTTGGAGTCATGCTTATCATGACGGCTGTCCTCACCAAGAAAGCCAAACGACGTACGCCGGTTCACATTCTCAACCTGCTCTCGTTGTTTCTTGGCTTCTTTCGTGGGCTCTTCCAGGCACTCTACTTCATCAGTGATTGGGATAAATTCGTCGCCTTCTTTTCTGAAGATTACAGCCGAATCACGACACCCAACTATTTGCTCAGTATTCTCTCCATTATAACTCCGTTTGTCTTTGCTCTTACCGTCACGTGCTCGCTCGTTCTTCAAGCCCACACGGTCACCAAGCTCATGTCTCGGAAATGGCATCTTCTGACAACCGTCTCTTCCATACTCGTCCTCACACTCGCACTCGCCTTCCGTCTTGCCAATACAATCCTCAATTGTAAGGCGGTAATCAATGCCGAATCCTACTTTCATTTTCGATGGCTACAGACGTCGGTGTTGGCCACGGAAACGATGACCATCTGGTTCTTCAGCCTCATCTTCACCGGAAAATTGATCTACACCGTGTGGGCCCGCAAAAATCTAGGCTTGGATAGCTGGAGCTATCTCCAGATCTTGAGTATCATGGGTGCGAGTACGATGATTATCCCATGTCCGTTGAACTGATCTTCCGTTGTCTGGACAAGCCGAGCTAACATTATTTCCAGCCATATTTGCCATCGTCGATTACATTGATCTTCCCACGTTTCCTTCCATTGATACTTGGCCCTTGACTACGGTAGCGCTACTGCTTCCGCTCTCGACTCTCTGGGCATCGATGGCCGTCAACGAATCCGCGTCGACTTCCGGTATCTCCAAACTCTGGAGCGGGCAATCCCAGACCATCTGCACAAACTGCGGGTGCAACCCTCTCGTCAGCCAAGCTAATCCGGTAGAATACAAAATCAACTCCCGGGAGACCAAAGACAGCTACGGGTCGTCCACCCATCTCCCGAGTTCCTTCACTAAAACCAGCGCGGGGCGAAGAAGTTGATTGCTGTATTCGGAGGGAAATGTAATTTAGACCTTTTAACTGTCAATTTGTATTAATAGCATTTGAGCCCGATCTGGGCGTATTACGAAAATAAAGAGGCCCTGCCGTGTAAAAACGCTCGCATGAAATCTTGTCAAGAGGCTGATTTACAGGTGAAGTTGAAAGTCAGTGGTGAGGATGCGAAACGGCCATCAGGTTCTTCGAAAGGACCTTTGATCGTTCGATCGTTTTCGTAGATATCACAAGCAATTACGCTAGTAAGCACGCACGCCTAGACTGCTCGCACATACATGTAAGTCCAGGAAGAAGACCACCATTCATTCATTCATCGCAGGACAAAGTGTCTCCAAAGATGCCACCACTCGACCGACTTCTCAACCTGATCAAATCTCATCACTACAGCAGAAGCCGCGATCTGACGTCGCCAACATAGAATGCTCCGAAGTCTCGGCAGCGATAGTTCCAAAGATAGATAGAATGAGTACCGTGGTGACGGGAGACTCGAGGAGGCAGATGAGCACGGATATTTTACCTCCCACTCACGCTCGTCAGCGTCGCAAACAACACTGCAGACCGGGAACCGGGCAGGAAAATGACGATGCACCGCGTTCTGAGTCGCCAGTCGCCAGTCGCAACGTATGTCTATGGGACGCCGCTCGATGTTCCGGGTGCAAGGATAGGGGAAACACGTCGATGAGGTTGTGGAAATCCGTATCGACGCGGCGATGGAGAGATTCCTGTGATGGGAGATGTGATCATGATCATGATCTGGCAATTTCAGGGCGAAGATCACCCGATACGAGCGATCGATGGAGATGATGACAAGAATGCATGCTTTGATATGTAACGTCAAGTCTTGCCATTTTTCGACATTACTTCACGGTTTGTACCAAGAAGAGGTGCATCCGTTTCTCAGGCGCGACACATGCACGTCTTTGCCTAACTATTAAGGTGGAAAAGTATTCTCCGCCATCCGATCTTTTCGGAAGATAAGTGTATTTGCCTTTATCTGATGACAGGGACCGATGCGCCTCCTGATCTACATGTAGGTCAATAAAACAAGAGACGCGTCGGCCCTTGGACTTGATATATTCCTTCGCGTAGAAATCGGCAAGAAGTCAAGCTAAAGGGATATCGCATAGAGAGAGTGTTTCATCTTCAATTTCAATTCAGGAAGCAATGTCGATGTGCTTTGATGCGCCATGTAACTTTAAATCGTGAGTCAATCCGATGGAAGCTGCCGTGAAGGAATATTGCTTTCAACAAATCCGTTCCTTAATCTGCTCGGGCTATCTACTGAGATTCAGCGATCGAACGAGATATCATGCGTTACACGTGCTATGACGAGTTTAGCTCGCACGTCTCACTGGCATGTGTCGAGACAATTACTTGATGAGGCATCGTCACATCTGTCACGGTGACGAGGAGAATTGCACCTTGAACCGTATCGAGGCCTGGTGAGAAGTCTGCGTCCCCCTCTAAACTCCTCTGCTTGCGCAGCCACAAAACAACGACTTAGAATCGGAATGGAGAGAAGTGATGACGAGTACGGCCCTTCACTTTAAATTCAGATGTGAGGATCGCAACAGTTAATTAAATGTCGCATTTCTCAAGGAAGATCTATCGTGGAATTACTTGCGCTCTTTAAACCTCTTGAGTCGTGAGAAGAGTACATGTAAAACGAGTCGCAGAGCGTGAAGAGTGTTGATCTTGAGACAAAACCATAGATTTTGAGGTATCGCGATGATAGCTTTAAATCATGGAGACACCGTTTAAGCTGCGTGACGCCGGTTTATTTTTATATCGTGCGAGGGGTTCCATCACGTTCATATTCAAAGGAAGTTGCAAAGATTTCCGAGATGCGGTTATTTGCCCTCATCACATCACCACCGATGGTTGGTAGCTACGCACCGGAGACCAAGATACTGATCGACAAGGTGAGGATGAATTATTTAATGGTCAGAAATGCTCACTTTTATGATTATACGTAAACGATCATGGTTGTCTTGTTAGCTCATAATAATGTGAGAAAGTGACAAAAAACTTGAGAGGCAGAATTGACTGAAAGCTGTAGTTAGAGGCGCTTGATGATAGGAATCAAAGTCCGATACAAGTCTTAGCGGCTGCTTCATAAATGATAGGCCTCCTCTCACGGATCCTGGTGAGAACATTATTCCTCCTAGTCAGATTCATCTCTTTCTTGTCTCGTCAGAAGTTTTAGATTTACCGAGACAACGACATGTCCTTCCTGGCAATACTTAGTTCCTTCCATAAAAATGTGTCAACTACACCAGAAGGAAGGAAGAGAGGCACAACTCCCTAACCAAGAGATCTACAAGTTCTGGAATGCGTGTTCACGGAGATTTAGGATTATCTTGGAATTCATAAAATAGTAAGTTCAAATATGCCTCAATTTTAATATTACTCAGCTCTTACCATGACTGAGCTGAAAAAGTGAGCATTTGAATATCGAGTATGCGTTATGGGAATGAAGAGGTCAAAAAGTGAACAAAAGTATCCCAAGCAAAAGCTTTTAGTAACGCTGCTAATTACAAACGTCAGCTTGTTTTTCGCAGAAAAAAAAAGAAAGTTTGGTATCTTTCATGGCTAGATTTGAAGAGCAAGATGCATAGATGCTAGACGACCCAGCTCAATATTTCTTACTAGCTTCATTATTGCTTTTATGGGAAATAGCTGCAGTAAGAAGTCTAATAAGTCTCGTTTCAAACCTTACTAGTAACGATAAAATAAGTCTAGAAGTAGACAGAGCTTTTTTTTTGCGAAAATACGAGAATCAAAGACTTCTTTAGGCTGGTGACAATGCCCCGAATCGAGAAATCACCACTTAAGCCAGTATATCTGACAAAGCTGTCCAACAGAATATCTGGAGAGACAACCACTGATATTCTTCGAGACTCGCTGACCAAAGCTGAAAGTATTACTACACCATTGGTAGAAAATAAAGAACCCAACAGAAACAAAGCCAAACCAATCCGAAGTAGAATCGGTCATTTTGATTATGGTATGCCTGATACCGTATCTTATCTGAGCTTGTCCTAATGACGAGTAGGTTTCGGCGATTCAACAGTGCAAGATAAAAAATTAAGTTCCGTGATCACTCAGAACAGACAAAGTCAACAAGGCTTAGAAGATTCACAAAATTTAGTCACAAACTCTCTTTCTCGGCAAAATTATGCTTCAACAGTAAACTTTTTTACACCAAGGAGGACTCGCGACGGAATTACTCCCCAGAAGTTAGAGTCATATACTCCTTTCATGCGAAAATCTCCGATACAATATTCAACCATGAAATCCAGATCTGATACCTCTCCCGTATTTAAAAGTCTTAGATGCAAAGCTTACGGCCTAAGTTCTTTTGAGAGGAGAGTTCCAAATATTGTTGAAAATATTAACAGCTCTGTTACCAAAAGAAGAAATGTCAATTTTTCCGCTGAAGCCCGACAAAACGGACGAGATATTGTGCGTGGGACTTCAAGCTTGATTCAATTAAACCAAGGGAATTTTAATGATAACATCGAAGCTCTTCGTCAACCAAATAATTTGGTTTGGATAAATGGAACTATGCAGAAAAGACAAAAGATTGATGCTGGGGCTTGTTTCTCTCCGACTGTAGATCTTGGCGAAAAAGCGCAGACAATTAGAACAAATAAATATGTTGCTAAAGAGATATCTTTTGACGGGAAGTTGCCAAAAGTTGCATTTATAAGAAGAAAGTTTGAGGCTAGATCATCGCCGGAGGTAATTGATGAAAAGATCTCTAGCCAAAAAAAAACAACAGATTTTATCCCAAGAGTAATACTTCCGAGGCAATGTGCATACCAAAGTAAGGATATCAAGGGGCCTCCACCTTGGCCACCAACACCAACTCCAGAATTGCAACCTGAATTGGGAAAAAAAGATTTAGGATCACCAAGCATAGCAAGAAAAGACTTATCGCAAGAATACACAAGGGTTGGGAGAAACAAAGCATCTCAAGACATGGCGCAAAACAAATATTTAGCACCCAAATCGATAATTGGTAGAGTAAAAGATAAAATAAAATTATTCGAGAGGAATCAGAATTTCGAGGCAAAAATAGCTCCACAGAGAAAAGAGAGCATTACTAGAAAGCTTAATCGTAATTTAAAAGATCTTTTTGAGGGATGGAGTCTTGCCGACAAGGTCACGGAACCTCAAAAAGAAGAAAGTAAGAAGATGGTTTGTTCCCTTGAAGAACCCAAAAATGAGGGTATAACTGGGCAGGGAATGAGTAATATTACTCTGTTACAAGAAATCCAGATCAAGAGAACTGGAAATGATGTAGGCTGCAATAAATTTAGCAGGTCTTCACCAGATGAACGAGATTGGCTGATTAAGGAGGCTGAATGTGGACTAAAACAGCCGAAACCCCTGCGGGCTGCTGAAATGAGAAGGATGACACTTTTGTGTAGAGGCACGGTCAACGGCAAAAGTAGAATGAGTAGTTTACCCCGAAGAGAAGATATTATATAATTTTTGTCTTTAAGCTCCTCTTGCCAAGGCTTTCGGTGCTTGGGCAACAGTGAATAGAAAAAGAGCTCATAAAGATATGACAAATTCAATCAAAGGGTGTTCATGAATCGAACTATCTGATTTTCTTACTGCTCAGTATTTCGATAAGCCCATACCTTGCCCGATTTTTCGCACTAGCGCTTTCTTTAAATACCATTCTCTGGCCAAGCTCCTAGTCATCTTGGCAAAAATTGCAGCACTAACCCGACCTCTTTCGACCGCTCTTCCAAGGATAAACAACACATCTCCTAAGCTTCTTTCGTCACTCACAAGCTCATAGAGCTGATTTGCAACGACAGTCGGAGCCACAAGAAGTTCGTCTACACTTACCGGTGCGCGATGTTGGCTTGAAATAATTACTGAATCTGCATCTCGCATGGCATTGTGAAGAATTTCCGTATTTTTAGTTAAAAATCCTCGTATAAGCTCCAGGGTCTGTATCTCACCTTCCATCTTGGCTAGTGCAGTGAACATGGCATTTTTCTGCGCCTTGAGCCCGACGAGGCTTGATTCGGTTTTTTTATTTAAGGCTTGCCGCTGCAAATGTAGAGCATGAGCGATATTTGTTAGCAGGATTTTTTTTTCTGGGTTTGAAGGTATAGCAGGTGCGACAGATATGGATAGCTCAGTGGTTGGAGACACTAAGGAAGTTGAGAGAAGGTCAGGTGGTGGGGGTGGTCTAGTGATTTGAGGCGGTGGCGGTGTCTGAATTTGAGGGGGAAGAGGGGGATGTTGCGGCCTGTGACTTGGATATGCCTTTTGCTGTGCTAATGATAATGCTTCAATCTGATGAGGTGCAAAGTTTGTATTTCTGCTTGGAGGGGCTCTCATACTACAATCATACTGAAATATTGGGGATGAGCCAGATCCGAGAGGATGTTGAGACTCTTTCAAATACTCTGGCACAGCTTGCTTTTGGCCTAGGTGTGGTGGATAGGGAGGAATTGGAGGTAGTGGTGGCGTTGATGTTGCTTCGGGTCCATAGCGAAGGCTACTGCTGCTTTGTGGCGCGTTGGGTACCGTCGAGTTCGGATACGAGTGAGCCTGATAGCCTTGGTAAGTCGTCCTATTCTTAGGTGGCCTTGGTAAGGGTGGTAATAGAGGGCCACTTTCTGATCTCGGTGACCCCGCGGGTGGGCTTTGATAACTGTAGTGCGCTGGTTTGGGACAAGGCTGTGGAAGCTGGGTTTTTATATTTTGCCGCTCGTCCTGCAAGGTTGGTCGCTGAATTCCTGGTCGTGGAGGTGGGCTGGGAGGTCGAGAGGTCGTCATGTTTCGTAACCGTGATATCACGGGTGGCTCTCGCGAAAAAACCTCCCGTAGAAGTTCGCAGAAATTCAGAATATTAGATTTCTGTTGCCTCAGATTAACAACGTTTCCCGAATGGTTGATCACGCTCTCCTTACGCCACAGTTTTCTGCCCATGCGACGAGATATGGATGATAGACTTTGCCCTGTAGGTCCACATGCTGACCTGGCCGCACGGCCATTGCTTCCGTTGGCCTCACGTAGACAATCGGCGCCTCCTGCGGATATGCGTAGGGCACCAACAGCGCAATTGGAAACTGGTACACGACGCCTTGAAACCGGACGGGGACGGTGCCCACGAGATGCAGGAGGAGCACCGATGTACCATCATCGAAGGCTAAAAATGGAGGAGTGGTTAGCTCAGGACCCATGGGCGCGACGACAGGCTTGCGTACTGTGGACGTCGGTCCGCGGCGTCAACGTTGGGTACCGCGCCAGCGTTTCCGCAACATCGTGATACGTCCGGCTCACATTGTGGTATTCCTGCGCGCGCTGCTTAGTGAGGCCTGGTCATCGGGGGTGCATCGGGAGTGCTCACGCTTGTCAGAACACTGTACAGCCAGTTTAAGACTTCCTGCTTAACTGCCTCCGTCGCCATTTCGAGGTTCCAGCAGCGATCCCCCCGCCACCCTCGCTGTTCTCAACCTCGGCCGCGGCACGGATCATTGATTCGCCGATCCAGCCCCGCGTCTTGGCGATGACGTCATCGCGGGACTTGCAGATACAAGAACAATCATTTGTGTGCCGTTATTTTAGCAACGCTCATTTATCTTATGCTTCAAACACTAGAAAATCTAAAATATTTGCTGTGACATAATGGCTTGTGCGGCATAGCAACTTGTGTATCACTTCCGCTTTACTCAACATATTGTTACAATTAGGTAATAGATCGTTGATTGAAGCGTGGGTGACGCACAAGCTACTATGCTATTAACTCACAGAACGCATTTATCTACAACTTCTTAAGCTCAACAGTTAGAGTACTCTATATTGAACGATTTTAAGTTCAAGTCTTTGGAAATTTAGGCTTGCTAACGCTTGCAAGAGCTCACAATGAAAGAAGAACTCTTAAACCTTCAACAGAAAAAAAAAAGACTATTCTTACCTCGCCCCCAGTAAATAGCAAAAATTAGTGGAGCTCAATGTTGTGATATCACCGCCTTGCCCTCCGGGCCACAAGGTGAACAGAGACTTGCAGCCGTATGGCTTCACAACCCTAACTGACGCCGATTTAAGTCACCTGCCGACCTCTACTAAAGCCCTCAGAGACCTCACCCTGCACCAGGCTTCCATGGCAAAGAAATCCGTTATATCCTCTGCCTGTGAAGAAGTTCCCATAGTAGAACTGCTACAGGGTATGCGGGTCGAAGAGTACATAGCTCCTGGAAACGGATATGTGCACTCTGGTCCACAAACAGCTTCATTTTGAGACTGTTGCTCCAGAGAGCGAGGAATTTTTTATGGGATGGCTAGAATTAGAATGGCAAAAACAATCTGAAAAGAAAAACTCAACAATTCAAGACGAGGTATCTCATCTGGCACTATCGTAAAAAGCATGGTAACTAATCGGATTCTAGTCACCACGTGGCGTGGTGGTCGTCCAGTATACGAATGGACTCGACGATTTCGATATCATTTTACGGGTTCACCCAAGCCGTACAGCAAGAAAGAGAATTTCTGCTTGAACTACGGGCTATCACAAAAAGCTGGATGCAAAGCTAAACTGACGGCGCGTAAAAAGTTAAATGGAGATCAAATTTTAGTGGGTTATGACATGTATCACTAAGGCCACGAGCTTTACCCTTTCGACGATTAGTGGTGTCAAAGATAAATGAGCGCTTCAATTAAGAAAATGGCTATCAAAGGTAGTTGCCCTCGGTATTAACTATGAGACCTTCAGGAATCTGTCGCGACCTGATGAGCTAACTTTGGACGTTCTCGATGAAGAGGGTACCATCAGATCAGATCCCTGTGAAGTGTCAGAGCTTGCGCGCAAAACGAATCAAGAATTCAATAATTACGGACGGCTTGATCTCAAGAATGAATGTTTTTCGATTTGACCCAAGCTGCATTTCAAGCTTACAAGGGTACGTTAAGCACATCGAAACGGGGGACGGTACCCCAACCTTACCTTGAACGAGATGAATGGTGATTAAACCGGAAAGGCAAGCCATTTTTACTTCGCCTTCTGTAGCAAATGGCAAAAGGAAGTCCACGAACGATTATCATCGGTTCTCTATCTTGATTCTACGGATAGTACGTGTGATACGTTAGATGACACTCACCGAGAAGCCTACTCTTACATCATTGTTGTGACAGATCGCTCCTTTTGAGTATTCAGGTGACTAGGATTGTTACATTCATGTACATATTATCTGGTGCGCTCTCACCCTCCTTTTCTCTCTACTACTGCTGGCCCGCATAAAGGTCGAATTGCTTGAGGATATGCAAGTCCATATGCAGGTGAAAATTCTTTTTCCTTGGTCAAAGCATAGAGAGAGGGGAAGGCGAGAAGGTCTGAAAATTCGCTGAGAGCCATTCCCCCCGACTTTGAGAGTAGTTTCCATATCACTTTCATTCATTTTTGACGTCTACTAAATACGTTTCAATTTAACGAAAAATGATTTTAGTAACTTGAACTTTGTCAAGTCAGAATAATAAACTTCTCAGTTTCATATTTTCCACTCAAAAGTGGATTTTTTCGTCTAGAGCGCCGTCAACAGTGAAATTAGATAGTAGTAGGTGATGAATGAAAGTAAAGCGGAACTGATCTTAAAGTCGGGAGGAATGGCTTTCAGCGAATTTTCAGACCTTCTCTCCTTCCCCTCTCTTTGTGCTTTGACCAAGGAAAAGAATTTTCACCTGCATATAGACTTGCATATCCTCAAGCAATTCGACCTTTATGCGGGCCACCAGTAGTAGTATTTAACGTCCGTCATTGCAGGGGGATTGGGGGGGGTCTATATTACTCCCCCTCGTGTAGATATTAATCCTTAGATCTTATCGGACACACATTGAGACATTCAGTGCATCAGTGCATATTTCTCTTTACTACCTACCTACTTCGTCCCACTAAGTGAACACTAACAGCTTGCTCCCACAATCTATATGTACCTACCCACTGATCATACACCTGTTATGAAATTTAAACAATTTCTGGAAAATTTTCGATGAGGATAGAATCTGGCCAGTTTCAACAAAGCCTGTTCTGGCCATAATTTTTTTTGTCTTTTATCCTGATTTGGCGCTTTACGGCCCACGCAGGTTTCGACTTCAGTCAGTTAAATGATGATATAGTCGTGATGAACATCATGCCTTGGATATCATTTGCAAGAATCACTATGGTTGTGGCAGGCGGCTTTGTCTTCACCCCTACCGAACTATATCATCCGTGAAACTCACTCAAGGGAAACCTCTCAAAAAACCTTGAGTTATCCAGACATGCCACCATCATCATCGTAGCTTCCCTCAGTAAGGTAAGGTCTGCTGGAGTCGAACCAGCGATCTTCTGTCTCGAGTGGAGTAGATGTTCAGGCAACCCAAATTCAACTTGGAAGACCGGACTGGACGGTATACCACTACACCATCCGACCATCCGACCCTCTGGCCACAACTGTTTTACTAGTAAGTCTACGCAAGTGTACGTACCCTAGCATATACCTAGTAAAACAGGTTATGAGCCCGGTGCTGTACCACGTATCAATAGAAGCATTACTAACAGCACTGGCGGCTGGCAAAGTCGAACTCTTCACCTTCACGCGGTGCCAGCTGTAAACGCTCAGTATGTTCGCATATCTGGGATAGCCAAGAAGAGTCGCAATCTTTCCCTTCAGGATCCCCATTCATCCACGCGGGTCTCGGTCGGCTTCGTTTCAACATCACCATCCCCAGCACCCTTTCAACGAAGAACTCCCCCGACTGTCTCAGAGAGGTAGGGCGAAGGGCTCTACTGATCAAAATCATCTAAGTGATGGCAACATCACTTATAATAGGCTGTTGGCACAAGTGGTGAGGTGCTGGTTGGGCTTTCTAGGAGCGGTAGGTTTGACTCCTACATGGCTTATTTTAGATGACTGCGGCTGTTGTGCTGGCTCGGTCAAGGTATTAGGATCGTCAGTGACGGTTGTTAGACCAGTACGGGATGGAATGTTGTGGAACTTCATGGAAAGCAGCACTGGTATCGCGCACAATCCGTAGCGGATACAAGACGATGCTAGAACATTCTGTAATCTATCATTAGAATCAGGGACCGGTGTATAACTTTAATTCTCGTGTATATAAGATATCTCTACCTCTGTAAATATCACTAGATGGCTAATTATTAAATATAATTATATTCACACTCAGTCATTCTCACCATATCTACACCATACATTGTGTAGTTGAAGAACAGTCTCATCGATACATTACAGCGTCCTCCGGTAGCTCATAATCCTAACAGCGGCTGCTCGTCGAAAATGAGTACGGGAGGAATGGCAGAGGTTTTCCTACTGAGGTTTTTCCCACTGGGTTTGTTAGAGCCATACAGAATAGGATCCTCAGGCAGAAATGAGGAGTGGCGCAGACAAGCCGAATAGGGGAAAAAAGGGGAATTTAAAGTTAGTTCTGTATGGGGAGATTAGCTAGGTTGGAGACTGTAGGGGGTTGGATTTGGGACTGTTGGCTGGAGTACTTATTGG
>JAKRRZ010000156.1:0-29821 GCA_022627015.2 Podosphaera aphanis
GTTCTATTTCAAAACTGAGATCTGATCAGATGGGAGATACTAGTACTTATTCCAAAGGTAAAAGAATAGGTGAATTCAAGGATTCGCACTGGTGTTGGATTGAAAGAGAGTGATTATTAAGCAGGATCGTAACAATTCCAGGATGGATGGCATTAAACCCGGATCATGTGATCGCAGTTACAGGCATCAAAGGTGGATCATGTGATCGCAGATGTAGCGATCCTGATTACGCTAAGTATCTTGAATTTTGCAAAATTTGCAGGCGCTAAAAAATTCGGTAGCAAAAAGTTCGGTGAACCATTTTTTTGCATTTATAGTTAATTTGCGTTTAAACAGATACAGTTACGTGATTGAGTATTTAACATTACATTAGGTCTAACTCCTAAAGGAGCTTGTAAAATGGTGTAGTAGAGTCACTCCTTTATCTGATACACATGTAGACGGAAGTTAAGCGAGAACCGACAACTAGTTTGAAAACTTTTAAATCTCAGATCTAGAAAGATGGATTTGTCGGGCTGGATTGCAGAAAAAATAAAGATGAGCAAAAGTCCCGCATTCTTTGGCATATTGGTGGGTGGTCGATATTTACAAAACTTTGACTGCTTGTGCGTTAAATGCCTCATTTGTGGCGAGGAGAGCCGTGGCGTTGGGCGTCGAATGGCCTACCAGACCCCCCGCTAAAAACTCAAAGTCTTGTGAATACTACCAGGCCATTAGCACTCAGTAGCATACAACACTTTCTCCCAGCTGCATAAACGCTTTTTCTGCAAGCCCCTGCAACGTAGCCTGGCAAAATCCATCTTTCAAGTTCGAAAATTTAAAGTTTTCAAACTACTACTGCTGTCCCGCATAAAGGTTGAACTGCTTGAGAGCATGCAAGTTCCTATGCAAGTGAAAATTCTTTTCCTTAGGTCAAAGCATAGAGAGAGGGGAAGGCGAGGAGGTGTGAAAATTCGCAGAACGCCATTGTTCCCGATTTTCAGATCAATTTCCATTTCACTTTCGTTCATTTTTGACGTCTACTAAAAACGTCCTAGCTCTACGAAAAATGATTCTAGTAACTTGAAACTGAAATTATCTGTAGAATTCACTGCCTAGTTCTATAATTTCTAACCAAATTTAGTTATTTTTGTCGACAGCGTTGTCCGCAGTGAAATTAGATCGTCGTAAATAGTGATGAATGAAAGTCAAGTGGAACCGATCTCAAAGATCGGGGGCAATGGCTCTCAGCGAATTTTCAGACCTACTAGCCATCCCCTCTCTCTGTGCTTTGACCTAGGACAAAGAATTTTCTCTTGCAGATAGACTGGCATATTCCCAAGCAGTTCAACCTTTATGCGGGACGGCAGTAGTATGCTTGCGGGAGATAGTACTAGTAGGGTGCGGAAGGCGTATACGTAATAAAGATTAGATGCGGATTAGACCAAAAATCTTGCTTGGAATGAAGTTACCTGCATTGAAATTTGACTGCTCTCAAGGAACGACGACGTCTATTCTGTGACCCATCCCTTTCACAAAATGAAACCTACCCTAGCCTTATCACGCAGAATCCGCAGATTAGCTTTAACCACGAAGCAGACAAACAAAGGGTTTTACAAAGGAACCGGCTCCGGGTCTATGGGAGATCACACAAAGTATGGAGGCTTTATCATCGACTGGAATAAGGTGAGGACGTACGTTCCACCGACAAATTTAAAAGACTTCAAGGCATGTTCAACTGCAGATGCTACTTCAAGACCCCAAGCTAATGAACCGAAGCTTACTCCATTTGTTACTAAACAGATTTGGCCAACCAAGGGAAGGTTTGACACTCCCAAGGGTGCCTTCTGCGGAGAGACATATCTATCACGATGGAAATCCGAAAACGGAACAGATTGATTCTGAAAAAATAGGTACAAATGTATCATAAATAGGTGTAATACTCGAAGAAATATAGACGCAGATACTTGATGTGTGAGCTTAGGAGATACAAGCAGAAAATTTACCCTAGTGAATTTGTCACTGTTGAAGTAGGATCTGGCCACACTATTACACGATATATACTGCAGTTGTCTACAAGATTGCATTAAAACCCTTCTAGGAACAGCTGGGCATGGGCATTGCCTGCTCTACTAGTCTATCATGAAGAGCAGTATATTCGTATGAATAACAGGTGGTCGTTCTTGAGAAATATCCAATCCTGCACTTACCATAGATGAACAATCATTTCTCAATATCACGTAAAACCTCGAAGGTTTACCTTGTTATTATTAAGCATTGAATATTTAAGTGAAAAGTACCCAAAATGATTCTTTTCTCTTTTACAAATAATACTCCTGGTGTATAATCATGCGCTAAATATTACAGTACATGTACTGACTGAATATTTGACATTGATAATGACTACTTGATATTGTACATGTATGATTTAAAAATCACTCACCACTTGATAACACATTAATACATGTATTGGACGCTAATTCGAATTTTCAAACCCAAAACTTCAAGAATTAAAGTCTGGATGAAGATAGTCCCTTCTTCTATCATGCTCGCATAGATTGAGTTGGTATTAGCCGTTGGCTGTGTCGACAACAATGCCGACTTCAGTCATTCTTCCTTATGGTACGGCCCGACTATCCGTTCGCTTCAAATCTTCGAAAGAAGCTTTGCCACTAATCGTGAGTCGTGATCCACGCAGTCCCCCCTTTTGGATATGAGAAGTCCCCCCCTATGAAATTCCATCCCACCGCTTTCAAATGCCGAATCGGTCAAGCGGTGAAAACTAATTCTGTTTCTGACTTTATTTCAATGTTGCCATAGCAATAGATAACTGCGATCCTCATAACATTATGTTTCCGCAGCACGCACATATGTCGCACATCTTCTCACCCTTCACTCACGCCGTCTCGATCAATATCTCTGATTGCAAATTCAATAATTATTCACACAGTACTTTTCCAGAGTCCTATATGTCACACGACCCTCCAGCCAGACACTGAGGTATATACTTCGGGAATGGCTGGAATCTAAGCCTAGACCAACTTGTTCTTTTTCCGGAATACGACAACCCCCAGCCTCGAAGGTGCACACGTCGTACTCAAGAGATGGATTGCAGCTGTGATGAAGAAACTGTGATGAAGAAACTGTCGCCCGTTTGGACTTCGACTCAACTTCCATTGTCAGATCAAATCAATGAGATCAGGAGTGAGCGGGCAAGGGCACACGACGGCTTGCGTGCAGGAATATTAGGAGAACTGACCTACGGAATCCTAGACCGATTTTCTCACTCTGCCCTCCATGAAACCGGAAGATAGCTCAAATGTTCTCGGAACTAGAAGCAGTGTACGCGAGATGGTCAGAGTCTCAATCGCACCGGACTGTCAGTAAGCCGATGAGTTTTGCCTTACTGGCATATCACCCAGGAACCTATCCAGAAACTAATGTCCCAAATTCGTGGTTTCAAATTTCCAGATACTTGACTCTGGCAAAGCTAAGCTAATTCATTTGTATACACGCAGGTCTAACGATGGGTCGGATGGTGGTGTGGTACACCGTCCGGGCCGTTCTCCCAAGTAGAGTCTGGGCAGCTTGGACACATGCCCCACTCGAGACAGGAGAAAGCTGGTTCGAATCCAGCAAGACCCGTTAACCACACTCTCTCGCGGTGGTGTTTTTTCTCATAGCTTGATGAAAGCATATTCAGATAACCATGGGGTTTTCCCGCTTTTCCCTGTGGTGGGTATTCACGGAAGAGGTTACATGTCGCAAGACGTTATCCTCGTAGTGGTATCTGCAAATGAAATCTGAGTGTGAGTGTTCCATAACGTCAAAATGAGTCATTCTATGAGAAACACGCCTCCCGTAATCATACGTGTCATAGCTTCAGGCTGCATACACAAGAATGATTTTTTAAAAAAAAAAGCTCTGACGATCAACGATTTACATCCACATCGACCTTTTATTTGTCTACAGTATAAATTTCAACAATTCATACCCGATCCTCCGATTCTTGATCCTATGGTCCGATAATAGCGTCGAAATGAAGAAGTTGAACGATGTGCTCATGCTAGAGCGCACAGTAGGCAGTGCGCCGCTCGAACTGTCTGTACTCCTTTCCAACACGAAACCGCGCTATCAGTCTTACAACGCCACAATGCCACAGTGCTTGTGTTGAGTTAGGATAAGACAAAATAAGGTGTAAAGGGTGTTTAGCATCAGGCCATGCCCAAAGTCGTTGCCCTAATATCTGAATGTTATCTTCGTTGCATTCTCGTGGGTCCTATTTTTATTTACAGGGATCAGAGTTACGTAAAATATGTATAATTAGATAAAATCTATTTTTGTCACAAATTTATTAGCAGATCAAAATAACCAGGCAGAATAATTTTTACATGTGGGGGACTTCCCATATCCAAAAGGGAGGACTGCGTGTATCACGACTCCTAATGGTGGGTTAGGAAAGCGCCAGCCTCACGATTAATGGCTTCGCTATTAGTGCGCAACACCCGCCTCAAAAAATCTCCACAGCAATCACAGCAATCACAACAAAACTGACGTTAATAATTAACTCGACATAAATTCAGTCATATAAATTAAAAAAGCTAGGAGTATGAAAAATTTATTGCAGCATCATTAGAAAAAAATAAATACATCGAGGAGGCAAAGAAACTACATAAACATCTTCAGGAATACATGTAGTGTTTCAATCATAGTGATACTCGCATGACAACCAGCCAGTAAAAGAAAGAAAAGATAAGCTGAAAAGCGTAGACATGAAGCTGAAAAGGCTCTTCTTACAGCCCAAAGGTAGAGGTTTCCAAGCAGCTGAAAAGGCCAAGTGCCATCCGTATCTCACTGATATCACCAAAAGAATTGAAAGAATGAACGCATAAAGCTGAAACAGCCATGCTCAACTGAATACCTTCAACTCCAGGCGCTACGTCGGAAGCTTCATCTGGCAGTCAAGAGATAGCCAAAGGAAGGATACTGAAAATCAATTGCAGAGATCAAGATGAAAACTCAGGAGACAAGAGCGAATGGACCGCATCTTCATGAGATGCAACTTCCTTGGAAGAGTTACCTACATCTTGATGATCTTTTTTGAGCTGACAGATGTTATATTAGTTACCAGTGGTTTAAATTACGTCCTACGGCCCACCTCAGCTCGCAAAATCGGTTGCTACGATGGGTCCAAACGGCTTAATTACGATATTGATTTTTCTGATGATAATTGAGCCAATCACCCTAAAAATCTCTTAACAAGAAACATGTGCTTGCAAACAACGAGAGACGAAGTCATGTAGGGACAAGGGCATCTGGATACGCGTCCCATTTCGTCCAGAAAGATAAAATAACTCAGATCTTCATTCTGAGAGGGTCTCACAAAGATCTCTACTTCAACTTCATTAAAGACTTCAACAAGGTCACTTACCAGATGCTTTTCAGAGTTGCTTACCAGCTCATGGGGGTTTTCAATAGGTATTTTATCAGCTAGCTCAAACTGTTTAGTTTTAGCTTCATATAAAGGCCAGTTATCGAGACCAGATAATATCCGCCCAACCCTTACATAAATGTCGCTTATTACGTCATGCTGCAGGGTATAGACGAGATTATCTGGTCGCTGTTTCTTAGTGTCCCCAGGGTGAAACATCTTGAGCAGTGAATGCCAGGACTCAACGTAGTTTTTCGTGAAGATATCTAGCATTCCCTTTTCACATTTAATTTCGTATTTTTGTTTGAGGGCTTATACTTATCTTGCCTGACGGTTACACGACCACCACTTTTCATGTTTTCTTATCCACTGAGTTTGGACGTATTCCATCCATTCTCGGTAGTTCGCATACTTCGACTCGTATGCACTCCATGCGCTCTCAAACCTGCCTATGT
Organism: Podosphaera aphanis; assembly: GCA_022627015.2. Taxonomy (NCBI): domain Eukaryota; kingdom Fungi; phylum Ascomycota; class Leotiomycetes; order Helotiales; family Erysiphaceae; genus Podosphaera; species Podosphaera aphanis. Next base: position 5,866 of record JAKRRZ010000156.1, read on the forward strand.
CCCTTATCCGAATTGTGCCTTGGAAGTCCCTTTTTGCAGACATTCTGACGGCTTTGAAATCAATTACTGCCTTGTTCTAGCACAATTCTCAGCGCAGATCTTTTCCTGAGCTTGCTGTCGAATTGCTCGGATCATATGTCAGTGGCATAGGCAGATTTGAGCATTTGGGAAGATCCTACTAATTGCTTTCATTCCGGTCTTTGAACAGTCAATCATGAACCTTGGTGTTTCGGTCAAGTTGAGTGACCTTCTGAACCACTGGAACCGGAAAACTAAAGGGCTCGATGACTCTGAATTGGTTAGCATGAAAGCCACAGGAATCCCACATCCGACCAAGACATGCTTGACAACCAAAGTATAGAGGAAGGATGGCTTGGTGGTGTAATCGATAGTATAGCATGTATGGTGAAATGAATCAAGGAGCAGGATTCATGAATATTCCTGCATGGCAGATATGTGCTATTCATTGCTGAATGCAAAAGGGTACGTCGCTGAGCAACCGGGAAGGTTTTGTTCGAAGGTAGATACTCTCCCTCCTTCAATGATTTTCTCCTGATGCTTTTCAAGACTCGAGGGACAATCAGGAGCGAGTTATACCTCCTGATTGCTATACTTACGCCGAATGTTCTGGAAATCTTGGTAAGTAATCCTTACCGTATCTGGAACTAATACAGGCCCATTTTTGTGCTTAATTTTGACAGTTGCACATATTTTGGCGTCCTGAGCATCCTGTCGTAGCTTGTTGTTCAAAAGTGCCTAAGTGGTCTCATTCTCGATAGTCATCCTTAACCACGTAGCCACAAGCGGTGGCAAAGCCCCCTGTTGCCATTTAAATCTCGAATTTACCATATGTTTTGTATGGGATATGAAACTGACGAATAGCTGTTCTTCACCAAGTCTTTTCTTCGCGTCAAGTACGGCCGTGCAGCCATTTTTTTTCGAGCCAGTAGATTTCTTTCTGTCTATCTATCTTCACAGGATACGATTTCGGTTTACCACCAAATAGACACTTGTATTTCATTGTCCATTCATACATCGCAGGTTGACTAGATTTTGCCTTGCCCGATTGTTCTTGAGTAGAGTTGGCTTATTACGGTGATTAATTGAAGTTGTGAATAGGAACCGAACTACCGGGGGCTTTGCCACTATTTTACGATACTGGATCCAATTCACTGTATTATTTTTCAACTCTTGTAGCCAAGCTAGAAGCAAAGTCACGGTGTCATGGACGATTTTAACTCTAGTGCAATCCGGGCTTGGATCAACGTTTTGAAAGATACATTTTGTGAGTAAACGATTTATGTTGTATCACTGGAGATAATGGTTATGGTAGAGAAACGTTAGATAGCGGATATGTTGGGTGTATTGAGTGAGGTATTCGTGGGTTGAAGGGGAATAAAATTTCAATATATGTGTACGGGAATAATTGTGTGTTAATGTGGAGTGGCAGGAATATGCAGCTAGTAAATACAGATCTGCGCTAAAACGATGATCGTGGTTGTAATTTAATGGGGTCCTATAGACCCCCAAGTATATGCACATTTAAATATGGGTACGATTAATTCTCTTTTGTTCTAAAGAATTACGTGACAGCGTTGGAATCTCTTCAATTGCCTAATCGACCGAGGTTCTCTTCATTCAGACATAAGGGTACATGAAATACAACCCATCGATAATTTCCTTCGAAGGCATTAAATCCAGGATTTACTCCCAATTGACCCAGAACTCCGACGCCAACTACACCTAGACCTGATAACTACCGTAGCTCATGACCCACCACGAAGACGAAGTACCAAATGAAGAGTTGACTCTTTTTGGATATTGTAATCACTCAAGGTTCGTCCATCCTCTAATTGTTTGCCCGCAAAAATTAATCTCTGTTGGTCTGGGGGAATGCCTTCTTTGTCTTGAATTTTGCTTTTCACATTATCGATTGTATCTGATGATTCTACCTCTAACGTAATGGTTTTCCCGGTAAGAGTTTTGACAAATATTTGCATTCCGCCGCGAAGACGGAGAACTAAGTGAAGTGTTGACTCCTTCTGAATGTTGTAGTCGCTTAATGTACGACCGTCTTCAAGTTGCTTACCGGCAAAAATTAGCCGTTGTTGATCCGGGGGAATACCTTCCTTGTCCTGGATTTTACTCTTTACGTTGTCGATTGTGTCTGATGATTCAACTTCAAGAGTGATAGTCTTTCCAGTAAGAGTTTTGACAAAGATCTGCATTCCACCTCGAAGACGTAGGACCAAGTGAAGAGTTGACTCTTTCTGAATGTTGTAATCGCTCAAGGTACGTCCATCTTCGAGCTGCTTGCCTGCGAATATCAAGCGCTGCTGGTCCGGAGGAATACCCTCTTTATCTTGAATTTTGCTTTTCACATTATCGATAGTATCGGATGACTCTACTTCTAAGGTGATAGTCTTTCCAGTCAAAGTTTTAACAAAGATCTGCATTCCACCTCGAAGACGTAGGACCAAGTGAAGAGTTGACTCTTTCTGAATGTTGTAATCGCTCAAGGTACGTCCATCTTCGAGCTGCTTGCCTGCGAATATCAAGCGCTGCTGGTCCGGAGGAATACCCTCTTTATCCTGGATTTTACTCTTTACGTTGTCGATTGTGTCTGATGATTCAACTTCAAGAGTAATAGTCTTTCCAGTAAGAGTCTTGACAAAAACCTGCATTCCACCACGGAGACGAAGTACCAAGTGAAGAGTTGACTCTTTTTGAATGTTGTAGTCACTCAGGGTACGTCCATCTTCGAGCTGCTTGCCTGCAAATATCAAACGCTGCTGGTCTGGGGGAATGCCTTCCTTGTCTTGAATCTTGCTCTTGACATTGTCGATAGTGTCGGATGACTCAACTTCGAGGGTAATGGTTTTCCCAGTGACTGTAATTATTAATTAAGTTTAATGGTGGCTGGACGTAGGGTACAGTCTTTGTACTTACGGGTTTTAACAAAGATTTGCATCGTGTAATATGGATGAGAACTTGTGTGAGTTTATAATCGTGTGTTATACAAGAGAATAACAAAAGTTGGGAGGAGTCTGTCTTTCTTACTGCAGTAAGTGACGCGGGCGGGGGAAGGGGTTATGTAGGAATCCAAACGACGCTAACTGATTGATTATCTAAGCAATTTCAGAAGGCAAATAAGAATCAGAACTCACGAATTACATGTTCGAGTACAGTATACATGTATTTATGACGTTTGACTCGTCAAAACCTTTCACGTGAATTTCATGATCGATCTTGCCACTTAAATAAGGGAACTTAAGAGAGAATGCGTTGTTTTACTCCCCGAAATAAGAAGGCGCAAGGGGAGAACGAACAATTTTGGTGCATCCTGGAAGATCAAAGCTGAAACAGGGATCCACTAGCTTACTATTGATTGGCTGCTACATTTCTTCCCTGACTTGGTCGCCGTCCTGTCAATAGTAGTAGGTACACATACACGTACAACTTGCTACTTTTAATAGACAGTTCGCGTTTAGGCTTTCCATCAGATCTAAATCGGGTTCAGGAAGAGAATCTTCTCAACTTCCACCCGGAGGGTTTTTACCGCGACGGACGTGATTACCTTTGTCCTCAATTTAAAGTTACCGTGGTTGACGTCATCTCTAGGACAAAGGTGCGGAGATTCAAGCCCCACTACTTTGGGATTCTACATCGACGTCTCCCCCGTATCTATTCAGTCAATCGAACGAATGACTTATGGTCAGTGAATTTTGAAACAAAAAGAGTCGGGAGATATACAAATTAGGGGACAACAAGAGGGTCGAAATTGCTAGAAAGTATAACATCACGTTCTCACAAGTGTGGATTTCGGTATGGTTGGTATCCATGAGTCTTTGGAAAGTTTAATACCTTTGATGCCCACATTAACCAAAATTTCGATGCAAATTCGAGGGATGTTTTCATGATTTCGATTCATCCTGACATTGCAACGACAAAAACATAGAAAGAAAAGCGCTCTTGAGTGCAAATCAATCAACCATCCAAAAGCGAGAGCCTGAATGGATCCCAAGCTATGACTATTTTAGGCAGCTGAGTAATCATCTTGGGCTGATCTTGTTTATGAAAATCACAAAAAACACATTATCTAAGTCAAAGTGCACAGAGTATTTATTCGTTGGTCTAAAAATTAGCAAAACTTGTTCTTAGTGAACTCAAGCAAGCGCTACGGTTCTAGAAGCTCCAAGGTGTCGCTGAATTATGCCACAGGCTTATTATTACCATATAAAGTTTGAATTGTATCCATTTTCTTCGAGTGTTTCTTTAAGTCAAGGGAAGGAGAGGTCGGAATCGGGTGTGCAGATACCATCACCTGATACCGATATATTCCGGGTGACAGATTGGTCGAACTGCAGGCCAGTGCCGATTTATCGCGAAGACAAAAAAAGTAAAGAAGAAAAAAGTCGTGAGACTCCGAGGCTCAATCTGCACCAAAATTTAAGTCCAGAAGGGGACCTCGAAGTAGAAAGTAAAAATCTAAAAGACAAACAAGGCTACGGTATTGGCCATAACTCAAGACTTACTTCAACTATCTACTGCGAAATTGAAGGGATTAGAGAAAAGTTTGATTCAGTTGAGAGATCTAAAGTAGAAACAATTCAAATTAAGAATCTATTTGCCCAGAACCAGACGCCTTTCTGGGAAAGTTTGAAAAACGCAGAGAAAGATTGGAGGTTTGGAAAAGTTTCTATTCAGGGATTTCAGGCCAAAACCATGGAAGAGAGGTTCTCAAATGAAGGCGCGGGCTCAAGATCCAAAGGATTGGAGCAACGCAACTCTGAAAGCCTCAGAGACATTATCGCTTCTGATTTTAAACCTCAAGGTGATCAGAAAGGAAGAGTAACCAAAGCTCAGTTTGTACCAATAATTGGAAATGATAGTGAAGTGGGATGGGGACTCGTACATCTATTTCGTGATGGTGTTGAGACACTTTCTTTAGAGCCCAGCCAGGATTTGGGGAGAGTAGGAGAAGATTGCACTACCATATGTATTCCTGCAGTTCCAAGTTATCTTTCACCCAGTGATTTTCTGGAATGGATAGGAGAGAAAACAAGAGAAAAAATTAGCCATTTTCGAATGATAATGACGGGAAAATTGATGCGATATTTGGTTTTGATGAAGTTTCGCGACGGAGTAGCCGCGAAAGCATGGAAAAAAGAGTGGGATGGGAGGGCTTTTAATTGTATGGAGGTTTGTTTGTATCTCCTATATGAAAACCCAAAATGACTGCTGACTCTTATCAAGCCTGAAATTTGCAATGTAGTATTCATAAAAAGTATTACTTTTTGTCCACCACCTTCTGCTTCCATCGAATCATCGACCAGTTTTCCGGCTTTAAACCATGATCCTTTTACGCCAACTACTAAAGCTACATCTACGTCATCCCTTATAGAACTTCCAACTTGTCCTGTCTGCTTAGAGCGCATGGACGAAACTACTGGCCTTCTTACTATACTTTGCCAACATGTTTTCCACTGCAACTGCTTGCTCAAGTGGAAAGACTCTACATGCCCTGTCTGTCGACACACAACTCACCCCTCCGTGGAAGTCCGTCAAGAAGTACCCTTTGGCTCAGGAGAGGCCTCAATTTGTAGCAAATGCGACTGTGTTGACGATCTCTGGATCTGTCTAATCTGTGGTAACGTTGGTTGTGGACGCTACAAGGGCGGACATGCTAAAGAACATTGGAAAGAGAGCGCTCATTGTTTTGCACTTGAGATTCAGACACAACACGTATGGGATTACGCTGGCGATGTCTGGGTACACCGTCTTATCCGTGACAAAGGAGAAAGTAGTAAAGTTATTGAATTACCTGGCCAAACCCGTGCGAGTCAAAGTCTCGATACCACTGAATCTTACAGTAATCAAACAGTCCCACGTAGTAAAATTGAAGTCCTTGGAGTCGAATACACGCAGCTTGTGACATCTCAACTCGAATCGCAACGCCTCTACTTCGAAGATCTTATGCAAAAGGCTGCCGCTAGAGCTGCTGCAAATTCTGCAGCAGCAGCTTCCGCTACTCAATCTATCTCAGTAGCTCTTGATAAACTTAATAGTCTCGAGCTTGATCACGCCGCTCTCAAATCAGACCTCGCGATTCAAAGTCAGGAATTAGAGCGGGAAAGGTCGAAAGCTGCCAAAAGCAATGAAATAGCACGTGCTTTAAGCAAGGACCTCGCCGAAGAGCGTCGTGTGAGCGAAGGCCTGATGCAGAGAATCGAGTACTTGAACTCAAGTATGGCTGACATGGCGAAAGAGCAGGAAACTCTCAAGGCAGAGAATCGTGAGCTCTGTGACACAAATCGTGACTTACTCTTCTGTTTAAGTGCTGGTGAAAAAGTTCGGGAAATGGAAGCTAGTGGGGAAGCTGGCTTGGTTAATGGTGAATTAGAAGCCGGCCTCATCTGTCTACCTTCTCCACCCATGGGAAAAGACCAAGGGGGCGGAAGCGGCAAGAGGAAAGGGAAGGGGAAGATGAAAGGAAAGACTCATCAAAAGTAAACTGAACCAAATGTCTTTTTCATGATGCTCTTCGTGCGCCACAACCGACATAAAGCCCGTAAGATTCATTCAAAGTTCAAATCACTCGACTTTGTTTTGGCGTTCAATCAATTTTCGTCAGATTAGCTATGATACGAGTTGTTTGGCATTACGTATAATACGTGGCTCTCACAGAAATGTATGGGAGACTGGGCGAACGGCGTCATGAATCTGAAGGTGCCGAGTGGGGCATGCAGGATTGAGGAAACCGTAGAAGTTAGCTTAATGGATCTGCTGCTCTACTGGGGATAAAAGTACGCAGATTCTAAACTACAGAAGTGACCGCAAAGGTTAAACCTCCTAACATAATTAAAAATACATAATTGTGCGATGGTCTGTGCATCACCCCAATAGCCGAGCTCATGTCATATGACTCCGTGCCATCGTCATGACAGAGTCGTACCAATGAATAACTTGTTCTGGTGAATACTTAATAGAAGTTACCTACCTCATCTATTGCATTAAAAAGAGCAGGTTGAACGAGGTAAAATTAGCGAGTTTGAAGTATATTCCATGACGAGACGTTGATCTATGAGTGAGAGAATCAACGCAGAAGAGCTCGCGATGTGCACTGGATCACGGCAGGTAGGGCAGCAGACGGAAGCAACCTACCCGACTGCCACATTCTAGTCGATGATAACTCTTGACTCGTCTTCTCAAACTCGAAGCCGTACGTGGTTCCACTCGCACACACCGATACATGCGGAACCTGTAGCCTCGAGGTCAAGCTGTCGCGGCCGTACCTTCTTTCATGTTTGCTGGAGCGGCGCAAGATGCGTCACTGAGATCCGTTACTCTCGCTACATGCCACATACCACATGCCACATGCCACATGCCACATACCACACGCCACACGCTGCGCATTGGGTGGGGGTTCGGCCTCTGCATAATGAGGCATCCGTGCCGGCTCTCGCCTGCGGTGATAGATCGAGCAAACGTGCTTATACTCGCCTTAGGTCGCAAGCAGAAGGATAGAAGAATGTGAAGGAGATCTCATTTTTGGCTATCGAATCCTGTCAAAGTGAGAGGTTGCGTGGTGTACTCATAGATAAGGTCCGTTGTGAGGCGACGAGTCAATCTCGTCGCCGGTGCAGAGTAACGATTAGCGTTCCTTAACTTTAATCTCAAGACATTAAGAATATACTAGGGGGAATAACTACACAAAGCCTTTATCACTGCTCAGGTTTCCACATCTACTCAACTAAGTCAGCACTCTATTTACCGACAAGGTACTCCTCTCTGCTAGCGATATCCGCTCGGCTGTATCGGTACTTAGTGCAACGATCATCGGGTTGGCCCAATCTTGAACACAAGATATAATTTCACCACGTGATCTTAAAATTTCTGGCTCGAAAACTTTTCTTTTACACTACAGTAATAAGGCTAGATTTGTTGTGCTGGCTCGGCTGAGGTGCTGGTATCAGTAATGATAGTTGTGCTTGGAAGAGATGGAAGTACATGGAACCTCGTGGAAATCAGCAGAAGCATCGACTCTGTTCTATAGAGAACATAAGTAGACGCTAGAAGATTCCAGAGGTCATGATTAGGAGTAATAGGATGGTATATGTATCCAATCTTAATGCATATAAGATATCTCTTTCTCCCATCATATCATGTTGGAAATTCTGACTTATGGCGCTTCCACAAGGATCGCGATACATTTGTCTTGGGTTCCCGACACGACCAACCGGTCTTGTGGTGGTTTGTTAGTGACTGTTTCGAAGGTGGTTTGTTATCAAACCTTGGCGTTAGAACACTCGTTTAGGTTCTATGAAGTACGGATTTGGTTTCGATGAAGGAGTTTCATAAGTTTTATCATGTAAAATATTAGTTTAAGTATGATGGGAACATTCTCAGCAAATGAGTACGAATTTAATGATAACTTAAAGTTGACCGGAATCACAAGTTTTCCAACATATCATTAGACAGATAATCAGATCATCCATCATAATACGCATTCAGTATTCATCGCTCTATATCTGTTCTCACCATCGGTTCACCACCTGTGTATCTTAAGGACATCTTCAGTGGCCAATATCCTGTCCTCCGTAAGCTTATAACTATAACAAGATTTCAAATTTAAATAGAAAATCTTGTAAAAAATAAGCATGGTCATGATCTGTAGAAATTTCAGCTATTGCAGCAGCTGTGTCAACTCGCCGTGACCTGTTTACTACTTAAGCTACTGATGCCACCATTGCTTTCTTCTAAGCCCTTTCAATCGTTTCGATATTCGAAAATTGAGTATTTAGGTCTGCTGTCACCTTTTTCCTCCTCTAAGGAGCCGATAAGCAGTTATTTTCAAGAATTAAAGCTTGGCTTTTGATCGTTTTATCGGGAAGTTGCGCTTGGAGTTCTCCGATTATTTCTGCTGATTTGCGTATGAATAAACCACGATTTTAATATTGGCTTGTAAGACCTAAAATTTTGCATAGACATGTGTTGACTTGTAAGGAGTGAATCTGACATCACTTTGACGTTTATTAAGTTGTTGCTTGGGTGTTTTTGGGCGTCGTCGTGGAGAGGGTTGAGAAACAGAGCTCTTGGCGATTAAATGGGAACAAGCCGATAAAATACCATCCGCTTTAGATCTAAACATCCATAAGGCACTCATTGCGCGGTTGATGTCAGCAAATATTAGGTCTTTGCTTTTTTATCTGTGCAGATTCTTGTATTGTGGAGCGGTCTTAATTCAGCCAACGGTAACGAGCTTTTAGACTTGTAAAAATGATGAGTCAAGGAGCCGTTGAATATATGATGAATGTGGAGGCATATACATCAGGTAGGCTTCAATTTTGTGGTATTTCTGTAGGAATCCCACATTTGTGCGGCTTTCATGGCTATTAATCAGTAGTATTCGCCATCTTGAAGTTTAATTTTAGGGATGAAAATTGTCTTTAACCATCAAATTTTAATCCGACTAGCTATCCATCCGTTTTCAGGTGTTTCATAGATTCAATCTGTTACCTCTTCCTCAAATCAAGAGCTATGTGGTGCCGCACCTTCGCGGTCGAGTTTTGCGACGGTCCCTACTATTTGTCTTAACAATTAGAATCTATTCGCGATACTAAGGGGATTCACGATAAGTAGAGCTTTTATTTGACATATTTTTCACCTGCCGATAAGTGCAAAAGCGGACTCCAATTCGATTTTCGTCCATGATCCATATGTTCTGTGAACGAGAACATCGAAATCACGCTTCACACTCTCAAAAGCGTGTAAAATCTATCATTTGCTTCAGTAATAGCTATTTGAACTTCTGATTTATTAAGTAGCTTACTAATAATTCATTAAGTTTTATGCTGTCGAGATAAGAATCGATAAATTCAATTCCCATCTAAAAAAGGATTATCATCCTTATACACCGGCATCTTGGCAACCATTTTTCGCACTTGAATGTCGGAAGGGGCTTACTTTAAACGGCATAGACGTATCATCCAGATGACAAGGTATAATTCCTGATCATTCAGGAAGCATTTTGATGTTTCTGTGTCTTTTTGATGTGACTTTAATTTTCTTGGTTCGGCGGGCTTCTGGTACGTCCTAAACCGTTGCAGCCGCCCTCTATGGCGAAAATGTGTTGCGATTAAAAGCTAAAATAGCATTCTAGAGTCTTGATTCATTGAAAGAAATTTTTTGATCATATATTATATTATTTGCAATTTGAACCTAGGTTTGCGAGAGGTTGATGGAGGCTAGAGAAGTGGGTGGAACTGTGGTACTCCGACTTATTGAAGAATTTGTGGGTGTGAATGAGTACGCATCCAATACGACAAACATTTACTTAGTAGTCCTTCCTGCGTTTACTAATATCATTCCATGGGTCTTTGTCAGTGGAGTTTTATCAATGAAGTATGAAGCTAGAAATTCAATTATGTTATTTATGATTCACAAGCCGGTGAATCGGTAACTTTGAATTTGGATCTTACGTGCACCGGTCGATATAAACTATGTGATTAAGAGTTTTCTTCGTCTATAGCCATGTCTCATAATATCTTCTACAGGATTGAAAATAAGTTGTCGTATGTTTTGTAGCCACCATCTCTGCAACTAGAAGTGCATAAAATAAAATCGAAAGAATGTGAACTAGTTCAAGTAATTTTCGGACGTTTAAAAAGCAAGTTGACGTCAAAAGAGTTTAAGAACCAGTAAGTTTGTCTCCAGCCCAGAGTATATGAGTTAATTCATCCATACAGCCAGGCAAAAAAACTGACAAAAAACACCTAACTTCCCATATTTTTGAAATTATAGAAAAGTGCGGAGAATTGCCGCTAAGTGTGATATGTGCAAGAATAATAGAGGTAATAAATGGGTATAATAACAAGTCGGGAATGCAACTAAGATTTCTCTTCAGGCTTTTCCTCTTTTGACGCATCGCCTTCGCCGGTTTCATCTTTATTATTTTTAACGTACTCATCGTAAACGGTTAAAGCTTCATCAACTTTTGCGCGTAATGCTACATCATCTTCAATTCTACCAAAATGTTAGTGATGGGTGACATAATTTCAGGGTAACTTACAAATTTACCAACTCCTGATTTTCCATTTCAAGCAACATTCCAGTTATCTTCCCGGCTAGTTCGGGTTGCATCACTTGAATTTTGGGGAACAAGGCCTCTCCGAGTATTTGCTTTTGTTGTGGGGGTGGAACAGTGGCAAGCTGTGATTGTAAAACACTTTCTGCGCCGGCCTGGGGCATTCCTATCATCTGAGGAGGCATGCCAACTCGGGAATTTTGGGGAGGAGCTCCACCCGGGAATTGGCCAGGACGAGGAGCCTGGGCTCCTCGACCAGCTATACCTGCTTGCCTAGCTCCTTGAGTAAATGCAGCAGGAATGCCTTGCTGTCCTTGAAGAACGGCCATATTGGGGGGCATGTTTTGTATACCTTGAATTGGACCACGGGAACCAGGTCCACCGCGTCCTCCGACAATAGCAGCGGCTTGAGTAGCTTGCTGCATTGCGGCTATGAATTGAGGGTTCTGTTGATGGCCGTAGGGACCACCGGGGGGAAACTGGCCAGGCATTCCATACATGTTAGGAGGAAGTTGTTGTGGTCCCGGAGTACCGCGGCCGCCTTGTGGAGGGAAGCTAGTAGGAAATTGAGGTCGGCCGCCTGGAGTAGCAGTCAAAGGTAGCCCAGTTTGGGGGAATGGCATACCGCGACCTCCAGTCTGAGGAACAAATCCAGGTTGCCCAGGAGGATAGAAAATAGGAGCCTGCATATACTGTTGAGGCATACCGGCAGCTGCAGCAGCTTGTTGCATTCGTACCTGATTTCGGGCTTGAATACTAGCCTCCAATTGGCTCTTACGAACATCTTTCCGTTGAGCAAGTGCGACGTAAAGCGGTTTATTGTTGACCATACGCTGGTTCATGTCCGTAACAGCCTTTGTGGCATCTTCAGGATTATTGAAGCAAACAAAGCCAAATCCTTTACTTTTCCCTAAGACACGCTTTTCGGGTTTCGGTGGGGCAGGTTCGGTTTCTTCGGTCTGTTCTTCTTTCATATTTTCCTTATTCTTCTCGGCCTCTTTCTTGATCTTTTCTTCTGTTTCAATAGGCTCAGGAGCACTATCGCGCATTACTTTAGCCGAAGTTATAGGACCAAAAGGAGCGAAAAGCTCTTGAAGCTTCTCATCATCAACTTCGTCGTCTAAGTTTTTGACGTAAAGGTTGACACCGAGGTACTTCGAAGCTTTTTCGATGCGAGCAGCTTCATAAGATTTGCGTAGCTCTTCTTCACGCTCATGCTTCTTTTGAGCCCGGCATACGTAAAGATCTTGACCTTTAAAATCTTTACCGTTTAATTCCTCAACGGCAAGAGCAGCGTGTTCATGATTAATGAAATTGACGAATCCGAATCCTCGACTTTTCCCGGTTTCCTGGTCACGGGCGAGGGATGCAGAGGTCACTTCGCCATACTTCTCAAAGAGATCTCTGAATTCATCATCAGTCACTTCCAAGGGAATGTTTTTAATGTAAATATTAGTGAAATTGGCCTTCATCTCCTCAAACTTGCTTTGACGATCTTTTTTTGGTATATGGTGTCCAACAAATACCTTTTTCTCGTTCAGCAACATACCATTTACATGCTTAATAGCTTGATTAGCAGCCTCATCGGTCTCGTAGTGGACGTAACCGTATCCTTTCGAAGCCCCATGTTCATCTTGAGCAACCTTACAACTAAGTATATTACCAAAAGCCGCGAATGTATCATGGAGGGCTTTGTTGTCGATTGCTGTGTCAAGGTTCTTAATGAATACATTTCCCTGGCCTGTCTTGCGAAGAGCAGGATCACGTTGCGACCACATTATACGACATGGTCGGCCTTTGATCAAAGTGTAGTTCAGCTCCTCCAAAGCCTTTTCTCCATCGAGAGTGGTGTTATAGTTGACATAAGCATAGCCGAGGGAGCGACGAGTTACGGCATCACGACACACACGGATCGAAGCAACACTGCCAATTTGAGCAAACAACTCAAACAACATAGCTTCAGTTACCGAGGAGTCGAGCTCACCCACATAAAGAGATGCTGATGCTTGAGGGTGGGGTACTGCACCGCTCTGGGGTGTCTGACTAGCAGCATCAGGCTCTTCGGAAGTATTGGAGACATTGGCACTGATTGGGGGAGCACCGTTGACATCAGCTCCATTAAGTGTGGCGTTTCCAAGATCGGAAGCAATCTGATCAACAGAAGTAGTAGACATTTTGGCTAAACAAAAGTTAGGATCCGAAAAAATAGAAAGAAAGTGATGAATATTTCTGCTCTGGTTTGAATTGAAATCCCATCATCCGGGGAGAAACTTACCTGTTACGTCTGAATTTGAAAGATTTTTATTCTTGAGATACCTCTCTTGAGAAATTTCTTGTCCGGGTAGCAATTTGACAGGTGTTTGAAACGTGCGCGTTGAGATGTATGCTGGAGAAGACGGTTACGTGTCGTTGATTTCGTAAGATTGCTTGTGATTGGATTTTATGGATTTTCAATTTTTTTTGGGTCTCTACAAGAGATTTTTATGACAGTGGGAGAAAAAACGGAAATAAGAAGGAATCCGAACTTGGATCTGCCGCAGAGATTTTGAGGTGAGTCTGATAGATTTGATCATGTAGGCGGGGGCAGCGGGTAATTTCTAATAAATTTCGGTGGTTTACGCTAGCTCAAAGTGGGTTGGCATGCTTAGTAATCGGATACCCTGGGCAGTAAGTTCTGATTACCGATACATGGCAGTAATTGAATCCCATATATCAGCACCTTTTTAAGTTTACAGATCTCTATTAATTGATGGACTTCAGGAGTATCAGAGAAAAAATACTTAGATTTCCTGTCGAGATCACTTAGTAAGGCTGTGCATACAGTTGTGTTTAAGCATCAGATTTCATAGCGACCAGTCAGTCGGCATTTGGGCAGGCCCAACGGAATGGCATTTCCATGATAACAAAATTCCAATAAAGGAAATACATGAAAACAGTTGGTCGATATGTTTCAGACCTTTACTGGTAGTTCAAGACGCCCAAGGCAGGTCAATTTATCGGGTCAAAATCTTAATCCATTCACGGCAACTCCTTGGGACGTCTCGGTTTCCGGCACCCAACAAACTATTGCCCACGCGCAACAAGAGAGATTACAAAGACAGAGAGAAAGAAGTCGGATTGATGCTGCATCTAAAATACAGAGAGCGTGGAGAGGACATAAAACAAGGCAGATGCTTGCAAATCAGCGGCGAAAGGAATGGGATGATCTGGAAATCGATATCGAGAGTGACTTGACCCAAAATGTGAACTCACTGATTTTATCTCAATCAAGGTTGCTTGTTTCTTTCTATAATTCTCATAGAAAAGATGATTTGGAGAGAATAAGAAAGATGAGCTTGAACGTAAGCAAATATGGATTGGGAACCTTTTTGGCATCTATCAATAGAGCTCAGTATTTTCTTGTACGACTAGTGTCGAATTTATCACGAGCTTTGCAGTCGTATGTATCAATCGTATACTACAAGGATAGTTCTCTTCACCCTGATCTGGGCTAATTTTATAGGAAGATCTCTGCCTTCATGTCCTTTATCTTTACTCAAGCTTCTTGTCGCTATAATCGAATCTTATCCTCGCCTGTTTTCAGCAGTCTCTAAAAATTATTATTCGTATCTCTCTGCGTTATCTCTTGAGAATGAAGTGTTTGACCAGGACATGTTCTTAACAGCACTGAGGATACCACTGCTTGAGCATATTGATGAAGATGACAGTTGTAAGCAAGCCCGAGATTTTTCTCTCTTGGCACTAACAGATAAATGAAACAGATGAACTTCTCATCTCGGCATATGCTTCCTTTGGAACCTATTTCCTAAAAACTCCCGATTTGAAAATCCGATTTAGTGGGTTAACCCCTATATCCTCCATCGTCAACGTCAACTTTTTATCATCAGCTATGATTCGCGAGGTGTCAACGAGCAGATTTAAGCATTTAGAACCAGAGAGTAAGTTGTGGCTACTTGCTCATTTCATTGCGATCATCGGGTTGCAGCAAAAATCTTTACAAGGTCTTGAGTTCTTGAGGGCCTTGTCGCTATTACTCTCTGCGTCTTCGACAGATATTATAGGGAGAGCTGATGTACAGAACTCCAATATTCTTCAAGAAACAGTGGGCATTGATGGCCCTAAAAAACATGTAATACCTTTGTCAAAATTCATATTGGATGAAATACTATCATTAGTGACTCAGGATAGTATTTCTATGCTGCTTACTCGATTTAGTATCAATCATGAAAACATCTCTGAACCTAGGGAGACAAACATAAGCTTACTTGCTAGCTACACACTAACTCTTCTGAGGATATTTCCAAGCCGTGGAGATGAAATTCGTTTGTGGCTTTACTTAGGATCTATTAAAGTGCAGAGCGATGTTTCGCTTCCTGCCCTGAAATTTTTGTGGCAAGCCATGCGTTCAACAAATACCTTTTCTATGATTTGCAATAATTCGAAGTCTGCTTTGGCTTTTCTGCACCGTGCAAAACAAGACAATATTGATTCCTCAGTTAACTTTCCCGAGGCTCGAGAATGGTGTACTATACTGCTCTTTCTTGAGCTCTACACATTCGTTCTGAGGTTTACGGACGATGAAGAGTTCTTAAGTGGGAGTGTTTCTAACTTTGACCAAAACAGTGAACCAATGTCTCGACTTCGTAAAAGCGCACTGCCCATCGACGAAGTTAAACGACTAACATTGTTCCTGAGAAATCTTGCTTTTACAATATACTATTACAGCGACGAGCTAACAGATGTTACGCCCATTCAGAATACAGGTACCACAGGAGCTTATTTTGACACCATTTCTTCTAGTTCATCGTCTCAATTGAATGAAGCAGAGCTCGTTGCCAGAAGCTTACCAAATCGACTATTTGCTGGAATAGCAGGGATAACCTTTAGCTATGTGAAAATAATTATCACTGGAGTAATGCGAATGCTCTACGAAAGAGACTCTAGACGTCAATTCCTTCCTAAAGATCATTGGCTTATGACTTCGAAGCTAGAAATGAATGGGTTTATTCCCGCAGTTGTTATGGAAGAAGAGAGTCAGCATGAGGTGGAAGAAATGGAGGGAGATCAATCTGATGAATCTGGAGAAGTTCATCACTTAGATAACAGAGAATCTTCTCCCATCTCTGGGACGTCTGGAGCGCGACGTGCACTTTACAGTGATAACTTGAGAAAAGCACAGCAAAAACTGGCGCGGCAGAAAGTCCTGGCTGCCGTTGGGCCAAGGCTGAGAGTTCTTCAGAATATGCCTTTTGTTATTCCTTTTGAGACGCGCGTTCAAATTTTCCGACAGTTTGTTATTCACGATCAAACACGAAGAAGAGGTGGCAACGTAGATCCAGATACCTGGCGTCTGTCAGCCTTTCAGAGTGCATCTAATCGACACAATAACTCTAACTCTATGCAAGAATTTCTAGGGAGACATCACGCAAAGATAAGAAGGAATCATATCTTTGAAGATGCATACCAGCAGTTCTACGGTCTTGGCGACGGGCTGAAGGAGCCAATTCAAATTACATTTGTTGATCAGTTTGATACTGTAGAAGCAGGTATAGATGGTGGTGGAGTTGCGAAAGAATTTCTTACCAGTGTTACAAATGAAGCACTTCTCACAAAAAAAGACCCAAAATTATTTGTCACAAATGATCAAAATTTACTTTACCCTAACCCCAATGTCTTAGAAGAAAAAAAGGAATCTCTGAGACAGCTGGGATTTTCGGATGTATCCTCTCATTGGAGAGATGAAATCAGGAATCTTCTTAAACAGTACGAATTTCTAGGTAGAATAATTGGAAAATGTTTATATGAAGGTATCCTGGTAGATATAGGATTTGCCGGCTTCTTCCTGCTTAAATGGGCCGCTTCAGGCGCTTCAGGATCAGATTCGGGATATCGAGCAAATATAAATGATCTACGAGATCTTGATGAAAGTCTTTACCAAGGCCTCTTAAAGCTCAAAAACTTTCCGGGCGATGTTGAAGATTTTTCTCTCGACTTCACAATTATAGATAATATTTCATTAGAAGGGAGGCCTATAAAAAGTATCACTAGAGAATTGATGCCGAATGGATCAGCAATATCTGTTACCAACGAGAACAAGCTTCTTTATGTCTCGTACGTTGCTCGTCATCGTCTACATGTCCAGCCCTACCAGCAGACTCAGGCTTTCTTAAAAGGATTAGGCGATGTGATCAATACTTCTTGGATATCGATGTTTAATCAGTCTGAACTGCAGACGCTCATTGGTGGCGACTCATCTGAGATTGACATCGATGATTTACGGCAGAATACGCTGTACGGTGGTGTATACCAGATTGGAGATGATGGCGAGGAACACTACACTATCAAGTTATTCTGGAATGTAATGAATTCTCTTCATGACGCTGATCGTAAGAAAGTCTTGAAGTATGTGACTTCTACACCACGTGCACCGCTTCTCGGCTTCTCCCAGCTAAACCCTCGTTTCAGCATCCGGGACTCAGGGAGTGATGAAGAGAGACTCCCTAGCACTAGTACTTGTGTGAATCTCTTGAAGCTACCTAGGTACTCTAATGAGAACGTTCTAAAACAGAAATTACTATATGCTATTAATTCTGGCGCAGGCTTTGACTTAAGCTAAACCAAAAATTGATACATGTAGTCCTTCCTTTATGAGGCGTGGATAATTTCAAGATCGCGAAATTATAGACATTTTTGATTATAGCAGCTGGCTCGTTATCTATCACTTAGCCTCGAAATTATTAAAAGATAATTGGGATGGCGTATGATCTCAACACCGTCGTGGTAGATGTCACTTTCATCACAGAGAAATATTTAGTCAGGCACCAATATAATACTATCAACTTCTCTGAATACAGCATTTTATCCTAACTTAAAAGTACTACTAGTGCGCCCAGCCCCCCCCCCCCTTTCGTCACCCCATATCGGAAAATCGTTTCAACGCCAAAGGATTAGACTAGTCTCTACACAACTACAAATTAGTTATAATTGCCACTCAAATTGGCAGACTTCTTGCGGCGTTTTTAAAAATACTCCAACGAATTTTTTAGTTTAAAATTATGGTTCCTTGTGCGTCTACAACTCTTCATTGACCTTCTGTTCAGCTTGTCCCTATCTGATCTATTCCATCTAAGAAGAGCGAGTATATAGACTAAATGGCACTTCTTGACGCGTTGAAATAGTAGATAGCTATCTAATTCATCTAAGATTCCTATGTCTTGATGTTCCCTTGACCAAACACTCGCTGTGCAGTACTTGATGCGATCGCCTGACTTGCTATACAAACTAATCTAAACCTCCTCCGGCATTCGTTTTCTACCTCTATTTGAGAGTCCATACTTTAATATCTAGCTTTTGCATACTATTGGGTCTTATTGTAAATAATTGGGTTGTTTTAGGCCTGAGATCAGACCCATATGGTGCGAATGGTCTGTCCGGAGATGCCTTCAACGATTGAAGTACTTGCGATAAATTGAGGTCCTTTTCAGGATTTCTAAGAAAAAAATATGTCTTTTTCTAGTCAGCTAGTAACGCCCTTTATATAGGGGTTTTAGTTTTAGTCCGATTATATGCGGCGAGGAAGCATTTTTCCTCGATAGCTGCAGCGTCACCTGGTGTGCGAGATCCTTGATGATATTTCCGTTGTGAATATTTAAACTTGAGAAGAAAAAATGATCCAACGACAAGAGAATATAGGCAAATTCAAATAGAAGAGACACTAGTTCAAAATTGTTTTACTTTGTACTTCCGCATGCTATCTTCGTCCACATACGTAACTGTCATAACCCTCCTAGAGGAGCATCCAAGTTCAGTCGGAATCATTCTCAATTTGAGGCAAGAAATTATCGATAAACTATCCCATAGCGATCGAGATGTTCTGTAGATCCAGCTTGACCTATTCTTCTCGGATTATAGCGTTAGTAGTGTTGTAAAATTAGCAGTCCAGCATCCCACGCGATGCACGTCTCACACCGACTCGTACATTGTCACGTGATCGTCATCATTTCATATGTTATATTTAGATTTCCCACTTAATGCCTATTTATAACATCTTTAATTATGGATGGTACGCGCCAACAGTTACACATATGAGCGTCTTACACCTAAGTATTCTGGGGTAAACATTCAGGATTAGGACTTACTCATACCATGATAATATTGTTATATTGGGACATCAATATCTATTATGAATAGTGCTAATTAAAGTCCCATAAGGGTGACACTCCTGTATATAACGAGCTCTATTCTCCTTCAGAATTATTCAGTCAATCACATTGCTGAATATCTCTGAAGGAATCTCTCCCTTTGTCATCTCACCTATTCTATAATAGCCTCATTTATCTCAAACACTACGCTGCTCCTCTTACACAGATATCTTGACGTCTCGCTTCTCCGATCTGTCCCCATTACAATATTTAGATCATCCCATTTGAAAATAAACGCTGGCTTGATCACTTTACCTGTCGCATTGATGGCCTCGGGAATAGACGCACATTCGCGATTCTGAGGTGATTTAACAGATTTATGAGTATTTCTATAGAAGGGAAATACCTTGTGACTCAAAAAATATCAAGTACAGGTTGCTGCTTGACCACAGTCTAGATGTAAACAGCTTGGCATACATGTACTATATTTTCAATCCCTTCGCGTACCGGTAAGACTTATCCAATGCCATCAAATTTCTCCCATGGACTCGTGAACCCTCAATCTATCAGCCAATATGTGGCACGACTTTATTTTTCTATTAACTTTCGCGTACAATCTCTTCCAAGTCAAGCGACACCTTCGTTAAGACTATAAACTCTAGAGACCATTACTCGGGCACACATCTACTTGGGAAATTTTTCTTCGCGCAAGCAGATAGGAAACTAGTTCAGCAAGAATATCCTATTGGTTAGAATTTAATCATTATAGATCTTGTTGAGATATCTGCTTCGCCGTACTACTTACACAGAAATCATGAGGCGTGTTTCTTGGTCCACTTCGAGCGCCAACAACTTCTCTAAACGAAAACTTTAAATTGGCTTTTATACAACAGCAAAAACTGGTTAACGCTATAATGCGTAATGAAGAAAAATCTACCGGGTTATCA
Organism: Podosphaera aphanis; assembly: GCA_022627015.2. Lineage (NCBI taxonomy): Eukaryota > Fungi > Ascomycota > Leotiomycetes > Helotiales > Erysiphaceae > Podosphaera > Podosphaera aphanis. The sequence continues at coordinate 26,040 of JAKRRZ010000156.1, forward strand.
AGTTTATTAGGTTACAGAGTTACAGATTTTATCACGTGAACCAATCTGTGATTAACCTTTGCTGCTTACTATCATGTATCCTGCGCTTGTAAACTTCTTCACGACCATCCAAATGTGTAATTAAACAGTTATCTCCTCGCTGCTCTTAATAGAGGCGGATAGTATTCAAAGCCTCCAGAGCCTACTTATCAGTGATACTAAGTAGTATCTCCTCTTCCTCAGCGCTCTCGTATATGATCGGTGGGTCGAATAATTTAACGATCTGCTTCTCAGGGTCTTCGTGGTTAAGAACGTCTTCTACTACTTTGGCATCACTTTTCAGCAAATTGTCAATAGACATTGCGTGCTGTATGCGTCCTTCTTGCTCAAGCTGAGCTACAAGCCGAAGAACTCGAGCTTCTTCAGCAGCTTGAAGGTCAAAAGTAGGCTGGTGTTCAATGGGCAAAATTTTAGTCTTGCTCCAACAGTTCTTGATTGTCAGTTCAGTGACTGAATTCCAAACCTGAATTTACCACCGAGTAGCCTTGTGTACATTCACTGTTTGGAGAGGATTACACTCACTCTCGTACTCGTCCAGCATGAATTCGAGCCATCTCTTTCGATAAGAGGCTTTAAATGCTCGAATTATGCCTTGGTCTAGCGGCTGAGTTTTTAAGGTCGAATTAGGCGGCAGCCAACTTACTGTCACGTTATGCGAAAGGGACTGCTTGATTTTTTGATACGCAGAGACATGGGCACTGAAATTTTCCATAATTAACAGAACTTTTCTGTCGCCACCAATCCTGTGTGCAAAGTATTCAAGCCATTCAACCATCAAATCTGCTGTCATCCAGGCTTTGCCGTTGTTCTTCCATACGCAGTTAAAGGCTCCAATATTGATGCCTGCGGAACCTAAACAGCGTGGGTTAGCACTTGTAACTTGTCCCTTCCGCTAGCGTTGCAGCAGAAGTGTGCTTTTACTCTAGCCTTTTTTTTTCGAGCCTGTTACCGAAGTCGTAGAGAGGCCTCTTTCTGGTGTCATTTTCCAGAAAAGACCAGATGTATCACAGTTGTAAATATCGTCTGGGTGGTATTCCGTTGCCAATTCTTGAACTTGGGCAAGTTGCTGAGCAACAACCGCTTCGTTCACGCTGCCATCTTCGCCGTGTTGAGGCCGTGATTTGATTCCATGTCTCTCCTTGAAGCTTCTGAGCCAGCCGTTACCAAAAGCTGGTACCTCCATGCCCTGATAGCAGGGGAGGCGGTTCCAGAAACTGACGGCTTGTTGTCTAATGAGATGGCCAGTTATTGGGATAGATTTTTCTTTTTTCTTTTGCCACAGCGCCAAAGCTTCATCTAATTCAGGCCATTTTGGCGGACGCTCACGCTGTTGAGAGGAGAAGGCCACCATTGTGTCATTGTCGAGGTGATTATATTTACTGGACAAAGACTCAGATTTAGAAGCCTGAGTTATCGTTCGTTGGAACTCTTCCTGAAACCACGCCTTCAGCTGGTGTTGGGTAAGCCGTTGATGTTGTGCCGCGTAAACTCGAATACCACGTCTTGGAGGATGTGAAGGGCTAACACCAAAACGCGTATAAAAAGGTATGGTGGCTTAATGCTGTCTATTTTCTACTTAGGGTAGGAAGTTATGTTGTGGACATTCAATGGTTATATACATATCCTCGGCAGTATCACTATAGCAACGAATTGGTCGCCCTTATTCTCTTCCATACCCATGTTAGCCCAAAAGCAGGCACAGCCTGTAACAGAGAATTTGATATCCCATATTGTTTAGGCATTGTGAGCTGGAATCTATGCTTTACTAAGGTTGGATTTTGTTGATATATCCTTTGAAAATTGTAATACATTGTGACTTACTTTGAAGTCAAAGACCTGAAGTTCCTGATGATTAAAGATGGATGAAATATCATGTGTGACAAACCTGTGAAGGATGGGTATGGCGTTGACTAAGCATACAAATAAATAAAATTACCTGGTTGCTAGAGCGTTGCTAGCCAAATTACAATACATGTACATTACCGACGTCCATTCTACAAAAAACAGTATTTATTTGCAATTTAGACCCTGTATACTACGTATATCGGTATATTCCTGATGTAAAAATCCACCTCTATAGCCCAATAATTTCCATTTTCAACTGATATCGGGAGTTCAGAGGTTCACTGCAAGATTTGTAAGATTGAGGAAGTGTTATAGCCTTAATTAGGATATTGCCTTATAGGGGATAGCGTTAAACAGTTTTTACTGTAATTGCAAATCGAGAGTACACGAAGGAAATTGGGGTGTACGTGCAGCCACTCTCATTAGAAATTATTACTGGACATGAAATGCGCTTAAAACTAACCTTTCTGGTGACATGTATTTTTTGTCAGGGTCATCGCTGGTGTACGTTTGATCAGCCTAGAGGACTATACGCCGATTAGGTACGGTGAAATTGAGGTGTCTTTCCACACACTGTACTTGTAATATTTTGTGCTGGTGAGTTAGCGAGTTGGAAGTTTTCAGTTTCAGAATCCTGGTCTGATATGAATTCTTTAGTCTCTCGAATTGTTTGGTTTGAGTGACGGTCTGGAATTGTCTAAGCCTCGGAAGGGTTCATCCTGTAAGGCAGCTCAACTAGCTCTTGATAGCTGCAGTAGTGTCGTACCAAAAAGCTCAACTCAGAGGATAGATGGTAGATCAAAGATTTGTTTTTTGGTTAGGATCAAAGTGAGAAAAAAGAATGGTTGATAATGAATGCGCGTGGTTAACGGAATCAAAGACTATTTGGGGGAGGAAAAGTGTGTGACCTGAGGCCACCAAGCCTGGCCCCTATCCATGAAAATTATGTAAAGTTGCATGGATAGACCCCTGAATTATATCGCCGATTACAGGAGAGAGAATACCCCTGTGGCCCTGTACACTAGTACAGGGGTAGATATTAAGGATATCCCTCCCTGAATGCTAATATTTGACAAGGATTATACGATATGCCATTGGCTGAATTATCTTGGCCGTACCTAATCCGACACTAGCCGAACCTTATTTGTTGGGAGCGGATATTTGCAATCGTCATCGGTATTTGCAGTCACGCTATTCTTAATTTGGACGTAAATTGTGACAACATTATTTTTCGCCAACAAGACCACTTTTCATAATTTGCAACGTTTTTCCGCTCGCCAATAGGTGACGAAAGTATGGTCTAAATTTTGGTCAGAAATTATTTCATCCATATGTCATATTTCACCATGTTTCAGGATTATCTATTTTGAATCGCGTATCAAAAGGCCTTCCAGCGATCCAAAATTATTCCTATCATTTTAAAGATTCGTGTTGTGATAAACGATTGGATTGTTAAACTGACTTCGCCGTCAACGTCCAACATTCAGCATCTACCCTCCATAAAACCTATTTCACCATGGAAACAAACATCAATTATGAATGAATAACCTAAGAGGTTATTGCAACAAGGATCAACAATCCTGAACTTTGTACATCACATTTTACTCGGCAAACTTAAGGATCAAGCTATCAAATAAGCCGTGGTAACAATAGAGTAGCTCCAGTCTCATTTAGAAAAGAAATCAATACAAGACAGCGCTTTCTTGGGTCACCTCAAGCTCCTAAATACAATTAGCTATGAGAATGGATCATACCATTTATAGAGGCAGGGTGTAAGAGTTGTCTTCTCTCTTTTCGGAGTTTTGGTTTTGCTAGTGTCTTGAAAGACAACAGTTTCATTTGTTTTCAGATTACCTCGTTTTGTTTCGGATTATTTCTAATCCAGTTACGGTTTCGGC